>NMRA01000793.1:0-11542 GCA_002633005.1 Phoronis australis
CCAGCCCCTACAGTAGTACTTAAACACCCAGCTAACCATATACAAGAAATGACATATTTCCGCTATTACGTTAAGCCTAGACACATCGTTTGCACCTACACCTAAAACGCTATGAGAAAACGTTAAAATCACATTGGATTAAATGCGTGCATATGCGTGTATACCGTAACCGCGTAATGTTCTAAAGTAACAAAAAATATTATTTGTTCGCGATGTTGATCGACACCCTTCTTCGAATAGTAAATTTTAGGCTGAAACAATTACAACCACTAGTTGTATGCATCAAGTTTTGAGAAAGTTATATGGCTTTATTCTCAATGCCAAGATCTGATTATAGTAGCAATTAGTCCAAAGTTTTCAAGGTAAAGGGGTTCATTTCGTCAACATTATTTGAAATTGCTGCATATGTTACATGTACGTTAAGTACTGATCTCCATAATGCGATTGAAAGTTTCTGTAATTGTCGCTAATGGATTTGTATTGATTTTGTCAAAAAATAAATAGCACAACGTATGGCGAAAATAAATCCCGCAATGCAGATTAGCAATTGTCAACAAAAACATAATTGTTGTTAATTATATGGATTACTGTACTCAGCAAATTGAAACAAAACGGAACTTAGATAAGTCAATAGATTTAAAAAAAAACAATGATTTCAGCAGACTAACATAAGTTCAGTGATGAGTCGTTAACCATATTGGTTACATATACATGTAGTCTGTCACCATGACGATTGGCAGAACCATAACCATAATAAAACTTTTGAGTGATATTTATTGAAGGAGAATCAGTTTGTCGTGGGGAATGAACAACATCTGAAAATTAATGACATTATCAGATGTCAACGGAATTAAAGTACTATCGATCGGTTCTGTTCCCTAAAAGTCTCCCCGTGGAGCCCTTTTGTATTCCATCATGAGCGCAATTGGCTAGCTAACTGGGCTAAATAAGACAAACCCTTTGACAGCCGAACAACTGTATGATCTGGTGGGTGACTTTAAGGTAAGTGACATTTATCTCTTTCAACATGTACACATTATGTCGCAACACGACCCAACGTAAGACTTTACCAAGTTGCATTTCTTTCTGTCAAGCTGCATATAGAACAACTTTCCCCCCAAAACTGGCTTTGAATTGTCCTGATCATAAAATCAATGCCACGGAGAATACCAACACCTAAAAACGCTTTAAAAGTGGTTTGTCACTCCTAAAATTAAACTTAAGCTGGAAGTTCAACTTCAACTGGACGTTTTTGAGAGCACCCATGTGTGCCTATACGACTGGGAAGGCTTTCCTGAGACTCGTGTAGGTTTTAAGCAATCAAGCTTTTGTCTTACTGTCAATACATAAAATACTCAAAGTCAGTTTGGGACAATTTTAGACACTGCAGTGAAAGCTAGATCTCGAGTTGCCACAAACCACCATTATGTATTGGAAAATGAGAATTAGACCTTTTGCAGTTACAAAATTCGTCTCAAACTGTTCCGCCCTCAAAATTAGTGTGGTTTCAAGGCTTACATGAAAGAAGAGTTGCCTGTTCTTTCTTACTTGAGGCAAAGCTCTACAATTCAAGTTGTCACGGCGTGACACGTTATTCGACGAGAATGATTTCGAGGAATAACGAACTCTCAGTTCTTTGCAAGACTAAAACGATTTCTCGTCTGAGTATGGACAAAATTGAGACCAATTTTGTCGCGGCAAGTGGTCTGGAAAAATGATTTATAGTCAATTGCTCCAAAAATATCTTGTCTTCGTCTATATTATCACAGTTACTAATAAAATATGTCTGTAGAGGTAAGATTTGCAGACTACTACACTAACAAATTAAGCGTAAACTTTTACTTTACTCAATATTGACAATATCGAATTTAAAACTGCAGGGTCGTCTTTGATCAATAAAAAATAAATGTAAATGTAGATTTTTGTCTAAAATCAAATTAGTTTTTTTTCAGACAACATCCAATAACAGGGACTGGCCGTCTTTTTTGAAAGAATGAAACAAGACATTCAAACATAGGAAATTACTCTGTTATTTGGGCCTTCGATTTTAATCTTGCTCTCAACACGCATAATTATCGACAGGTTAATAGCCCAAAGTCACAGATTAAGTTGATGGAGATTTGTACATAATTGTCTATTGCTGATGTGTGGCGGGAACTAAACCCCAATAGTAAAGAATACACTTGGGGAGCTGGAAGTAAACGATCCAGACTGGATTTTTTTTCTAATTAAATCAGTTTTTGGCCACAATAAGATCAAAAACCGTAGCTGCAGCTATGGTGATGACCAGCTACTGACCATATTCTATGTATCTCTCACTTCACTCTATGGATGTTACCTGAGCTGTATGTTGGCACTTGTTGTCATAAATTGTTGTAAATATGATCCTGATGATGTCTAATGGAAAGACGAAACGTTGAATTGAACATGAATTTTTATTTGTGCGGCGATCGTCCGGATTTTGATTTTATTTCTAATTTCTGAAAACATTTTAGCCGATATTGCAGACTTCATAATAGAATTCGGTTACCGGTCCGATCATTCAATGGTAACGATTTTTTTAAAGGTGATGGTTCCAGGAAGAGGAAATCACTTAGGAAGTTTAATAGCTCTCTCCTAAAAAAGTCTGAGTATGTTGCTGCAGTCAAATTAGTTAAACAACAGTATATGACGGACAATATTCAGACAGTTGATAGTATAAGTAATTCACATTTACAATTGTCTACAAATGATCAACTTTTTTGAAACGTTGTTAATGGAGATTCGCGGCAAAACAATTTCCTTTGCTATTTACTTACAAAGAAAAAGTGATAGAGCTGAACAGCAACTTATCGAAGAAATAAGTTTGTTAGAAAAAAGTCTAGGCCTTGATAGGGAACTACTGGAACAAAAAATAATCGACTTGCCGAGCTAAGGCAAAATAAGTTAAGGGGTCTTATGATTAGGTTGAGAGCAAGATGGATTGAAGAGGGTGAAAAACCTTCCAAATATTTTCTTCACTTGGAAAATAGGCATTACACAAGTAAGTTTATGCCTTTTTGTGGAAATCTGACAATTGTAAAACCATTAATGAAGAAGAGGTTATTCAGGAAACCAAAACATTTTATGAAAATCTATACATATAGAATCATTCTAACAACTGCTTTAGAGACTCTTCTTGATAAGGTTTGTGTCTCCAAACTGAATGAGTTATAAAAAGAAAAAAATAGAAGGTCTTCTTACATATGAAGAAGTCACACAATGCTTGAAAAAAATGAAAAACAACAAGAGCCCAGGCTCCGACGGTTTTTCAATGGAATTTTAAAAATTTTTTAGGGGCTGACATTAGACATTTCGTTGTTCGCTCACTTAATACTGGTTTTGCAGATGGCCAGTTATCATCAACAAAAAGAGGGAGTTACTCATCTTACTGGTTCAATATTTCACGTGGCTGCAGACAAGGCGACCCTTTTGTCTCCATACATTCTCATATTGTGCGCGGAGATTTTGGCGTATTTAATTAAGAATACATATATTGCTGGTGTAGTTGCAGGAAATAAGGAATATTTGATTTCACAATATGCGGACGACACATGAATTATCTTTGATGGGTCGAATTTGTCATAGACTACCACATTGAATGTACTTCATTTGTTTGCTAGTGTCTCCGGTCTCCAAGTGAATGTGGATAAAACAAAAGCCATATCGATTGGAAGTAAAACTGCTAGTGATGACGTGATTCCTACAAAAGAAAGTCTGTCTTGGACAAAAAAATCTTTTAGATATTTGGGTTGGATTTTGAAACTCAAGTGGATAATATGACGCATAAGAACCTCACTGCAAGAATAACTGAGATCAAGCTTTTATTAAAAAATTGGAGTCGACGAAATTTAACGCCGTTTGGTAGAGTAACGGTAATTAAAATAGTAGCTATTTCTAAACTTAATTTTTTTGTTGTCACGTTTACCAAATCCACCAGTAAAAGTCTTGGATGGATTTTTTTAGATTTGTATGGCAGGCTCGTAATGATAAAATTGAACGAACCACGGCCTGTTTAGGACTTGATCAATGGGGACTTCAAATGGTTAATATGCATACTTTCAGCAAAGTTTTAAAACTCGCTATGGCCAGTAGATATCTTGAAAGCCCAGCGTCTAAAAGTGATGAATTACTGTACTCCTTCTACCCGTTCTTAAAGAATTTTGCTTCATTTGGAGATGACTTTATTAAGTCGAACTTAGCTCTAATTGGTAATTCCTACTGGCGCGAAGTATTTGGAAGTATGACATCTTTCTACAAGAAAATAATTGTTGCAAGTGAGGAGGATTTTTTGAATCAACCTTTATGGTTTAATAGTAACTTGGCGATCGGGGGCACAAGTGTTTTTTATAAGCCTTGGTTTGTAAATGGCTTAAGATTTACTAGAGACATGTATACCTCTGATGGTGATTTCGTTAGTTTGAACCATATGAAAAATAAGTTCGATGTAAAAACCAACTTTGTAGAATATAATGGTGTTGTTTCCGTTCTAAGAAGGTTTCAAAAAAGTCTATGTCAAAGTGAATTTAAAAATGTTAATGTCTACGATCCTTGCATGCCTTTAGCAATCACTCACTTACGGAAAGATTTGAAGGGTCGTAGACATATTTGTTCAGTTTTTAATGACGTTAAGAAACCTTCTAAGTCAGAGTGTAAATGGGAAATAGAGTTAGGGGATAGTTTAGATTGGAAGAAAATATACGCATTGCCTGATGAAATTACAAAGGATCCCAACATTAGATGGTTTTAATTTAGAATACTACACAGGGTTATTGCAACAAATACCTTTTTAGTCAAAATCCGTGTTCGGGATTCTAATTTATCCTCCTTTTGTAATGAAGCTCCAGAGACGCTGTCACACCTTTTTGGGAATGTCGCATTGTACAAGATTTCTGGAAGGAATTCGGACAGCTAATGCAAAAGTGTCGCATTCAGCTTCCCAACAGTCTCTCTTACGATCGAGTTATGCTTAGATTTTACGAGACGCATGATTCTATTTTTAACATTTTGCTTCTAATAGCCAAACAGAACATTTTCAAGTAGAGATGTCACAAAAACATACCTAAATGTCAAAGGTTTATTACATATACTTATGAGCACAACAATGCTGAAAAATTAATTGCATACAAAAACTTTGTATACACGCATGACTGCTCCTCTGCGAAATGGGAAAATTACGTTGTTCACGTTAACTACATGTAGAATTTATTTACTTTAAACGAGATGGTCTTACCTGAGGTGTGCATGCGTGAATGAATGGATGTTCTTATTTGTTTGTTTGTTTGTTTTTGTACTGTTTTATAAATGATAATAGATTCTTTAAAAAAAAATCCAATAACGCAATTCTCATATCAGCGCTTTTTATTTCTTTTTTCCAAAAATATGAATTATCTAATGTTTCAATCTGAGCCTGACTGAAAGTTTTCTCAACATAGTCCACAAATTTGATTTTTCAGTACAACATTTTGTTGCAAGTATTCTGTATAATATTTTAAACTGCACTGTGATTAATTTTAACCAATCTGAATATGAAAAAAGGAACTGTAATTTTTCCAGTCATGTCTTGTTATGTTATACTCCTTTTCTTGGAGCATTCTTTGGGGAACAGGTACATAATTTTTTATACATTGACATACAGTTTAAAATCGGCCCATACATGCATATCCTCTTAACAACCTCTTTGTGTAACGGTGTTCTTCCCAGAAACGACCTTATAGAATCAGACAGAGAACAATATTCCAGTAAATTAGGTGTAGGATTACGTTTGATGTCTTTAATCAGCAAGTAAGTAAAATTCAATGTTTTTGTCAAGTGTATCACTATAAAAAGAACAACAACCCTAACGAATTCGATTCAAAAACTTTTTGCCTACTTGTATTTTACTGTTATTTCACAAATTGTTTGAGAGTAAATCATCTACATTTTCAGATCCAGTCTACTTATGCATTAAGACCAGATAGCCGAAACCTCGTTCCCAAAAGGAGTTGGTACTGCAGGCTTTGAACGTTATCGCTTTCAAAATGAGCAATACAATTTAATTGACATTACAGATCTCTGCCCAATATCAAACAACATCAACCATTTTACATTTTATGCAAACAATCTTTTTATTCTTCATATTTTATAGCCGTATTTAAAATGTTTCAGTTTCACTATTTTCACCACTATAACCTACGATTGTTTAAAAACATCTCTCCTTGTTATTCCAAATGAATTTTGAACAAATGCATTCAATTCATTCATACCGATGTTAAATGCAGTGGGCAGTATTGTCGTTTAAAGAAATAATTTTTGGCACAATTAAGATGGTAGGAGAAAAAAGAAAAAAATACATTTAACAGAATTATTTGAGACCAAACTTTAATAAGATTATGATTTCATCAAACTTCTCACTGTAGTTGATTGGAATCATTCTTTCGAAATATACGCTGAAGTTTATACCTTACATCTTTAAATCTAACATTCCCTATTCTGGTGTTCATTTGGCACGATGGAAACATATGTTAAGAATTTTTGCTGCCTCGCCATATAACATTTATTTTCACCAGTTTGCTCGTAAACCAGACATTTGCTCCGAGTTTCCATTCTACGCTGAGAGCCGTCCCAGAAAAAGTCATAACCATATTAAGTGAGTATACTGACTCATCACTTCCTGTTTGAATGCGTTTAAGATTAAATAAGACTTTGCTGACCAGTTTGCATATTTAGCCAAGTATCTCAAAGCCTAAATATTTTAATAAACCTAAGGTGTACTTTTTCTGAAAGCAGAAAGCGTGCAGAATTGATTGTGACGTTTTTCTAATCAACCATTACGTCCGTACTGTGACACAGGGAAAGTGGAAACAGAATTACACTTTCTTCTCGAACGTAATTTACATTGTTATAATCTGATCTGCGTGTGCTCTTCTTACCGATAAGGTGGACGAGATAGTGTTCAGAATTTTTTTACAGCCTCATGATTTAACTGTCCTGTGAAAAGTTGCTTGATATTTAATTAATGCGGGGAAACGTCGAAATGAGTTAATTGATATGAATTAATTTATGTTTGTAAAATCTTGTACTCTCTATGTATTTGTATTGTGGGCCTGAGGCCTGTTACATGAAATAAACCATATAATTAATTGGGACATGCAGCGATGTTTTTTTAGTAAAATATTACACAAGGCAGGGTATATTGATCAAAACAAAGGTACCTAAATCATTAACGTGTCCATATTCCTTTTTATATAAATGTTTAAGAAGAAATCTCAAAAACATAGAAACAGTTTCCTAACTTATCATTCCGTTTTAATTGTATACAGCTTTTGCGCTTTTGAAAATCGTAAACGTCCTTTTTGATAACTCCTCTTTGAAAAGTGGAGCATTATAAAAACAGTTCCTTAAAACCACGTGGAGAGATGTGCAGAAAACAGTGTATCTGAAAGTTCAACATGAATCTGATCAGCATTTCTGAGCTACGTATACGATGTTCCGCAATCGGCCAAATTGTTTATGGTGCTACATGACCTTAATACCACTGTTAAGGTAAAGAAACCTGTTTTGACCAAGTTCGTACTTAGAGATACTGTCTGACAAAATGTCATTTTTCTGCATATTAAAACGACGCATGGATGCTCTTAGTTTAGTCAGGGGCATTATCACCATCAAGCAAGTCCAGTACAGCCTCTCACTAGCTCATTTGTAAACACACCACGCGCAATTTTAACTGGGTAATTTCCGGGAAACCAAACTTCACACTATAGGCAACATTTTTTCGTCTATGGAAGAAAAAGTGAAACGGTATGGCGAAGTTTACGAAGGCAAACTGTTGCATAACTTACATATCTTTTAAACACATTAAAACGCCTGCGTAAAGGCTTGTGCTGAAGACGTTCGCGAAGTTATCGGCGTTTTACCTGCCACAGAGGCTTTGAGAAAAACTTGAGTTTTTAGCCTGTTGAAATCCGGCCATGTGCAGTGTATTGCGATCAGTCCATTCAGTGCTGCACTACAACAGCAGAAGGTGGTGTTTCGCAAGTAAGGGTGACCTTCTGTTCGTTGGAAACGTCAATGGCCCCCTTATTGATGTGTATCACAAGGCTAACTTGGACGTCCACACCACAAGTTCCTTACATTTCTGGCACTATTCTGGTCTCTGGAAGGTGCTGCAAAGGACGGAAAACGGTGCATTATACTGAAACCCTCCAGTATTTTCATAGACTCTCTTAGACTGATTTACACATTCGGTGGTGTTTCGTCTCTAGCTCAACGACTCTGGATTATTTGAGCTCGTAAACATGTTGATCAATCATAAAAGTCCATTACATGTAGTGCGGCTGTGGATTTCTTTTTATTTAAAATGGCGATTCACCAATCTCTAGCAGATTTGCATCCCAGTGCAGCGACTGAGAAATCTTCTGAGATTTCAGGTACTTCTCAAACATTTCCGAACTGCTAAAGTCTGATCGAATGGCAGCTCCTTTGGACCACATTTGTGAAATCCGTAGTAAATTAGCTTTCGGAACCAAGTGTCGACTCATGCCGAGCATTGACATGGAAGTGGTAGTTTTTGGGCTGAAAAGTGCCATATTCATTATCAATCGCTTAACAGAGATGAGTTTATTGGGAAGGAAGGGGAGCCGCGATGGAACTTCGGCACACCGGAATTTCCCTAAAAGGAAAGCAACCCATATTAATTAACATACTTGAAAAACATCAGCGTAAACTAAAATATCCTTGAGCCCACACCCACAGAACCTTGCTTGAGTTCGCTCTATAGTAAAACAGAAATACCATTAATGAATTGGAGCTAGAATTTGAATTTAAATATTAGTACCCGGGGCCTGGTACGTATATACATGTATATATCAGTTTCATTTAAAGGGAAATCAATATTAAATTGTTTACTGTTGCCGTAAAACTCTAGGCAATGAATGACAAGTCGATGGAACTTTGTGAAGCAGCGTTTTCATTGTACTGTGCCTGGTTGCAAACTCACTGCACTGCCAAATAGTTATAAATACTTCATTCGTTTAAATGTCTGGAAAATGAGCTGCAAGTAGTATTACATGTATCAGCGCAACTTTGCACGAGCTGTCGTCTTTTGTACCGTCATCTCTGTTTAGTAGGTTAATTGGTCTGTTGCCGAGCATGTCAGTTGTCTTCAACAAGTCTTGACGGAACTTAGTGGGGAGATCTATGAGTTGCTTCTCGGCAACCTGGAGCCATGTCAGAAATTTGGTTTTGCGCTGCACAGTCACAAAGAATAATCAAGTCCCATATTACATTTAGCTAGATACAAATTCTAGGAGAAAACATCAACTTTTACTAGTCACTGAGATAATTTGCATAAGTTATTTCTGGTTGTAATGTTCTAATAATTACATGGGTAAATGGGTAAATCTTTACTCAGTAATTGTGAAATAAAACTTAAGAACAAACTTCTGACTGAAGGTTTTAGTCACCCTCTGTGGAGCCACAGCAATTTCATTCGACCTGGTTAGCGAGATTTTGGGTGACAGCTGCTTTCATACACCAGTGCTGTTGCGGCTTGTTTACACGTGTACACTTTACATTTCTCCACCGGAAGCTGGTTTGTTTCAACACAGTTGTATTGGGTGGCACTCAGTAGATTCATTAGCCACAATTAAATTCACATCCCCAAGGTGTTGTTAGTTGGGTAGTTCAGATTGAAAGAATGATAGCTGTTGGCCCACTGACCAACTTTTTGTTCAGTCGTGGCTTTTCTTAAACCTTAACTACTTGCAAGCGGGAAGGTGAAATTTAGCAGCATGCTAATAATTGCATGATTACATTTGGCTGCTGGATGACTTGGTAATTGGCCAAATTATGTTGAACAAACAGCAGAATTAATGAGAAGAAGAATACTGAAAACATTGTTAAAAATCTAAGGTTGTAAAAGTCAATTTTCTTGTCCGGTTTTCCAAATTCAAAAACCTTACCATGTGTGCTTTTCACGAACTATATGCTAATAACAAGACATCAAAAAGAAACATTTGAAAAATACTATGGTCTCCCACAATGTGTTTGTGATTGGCCTGATTACAAAGAGAACAATAACACCAGCAACCTCTGACGTCCACAGACGATGTAACTGCTAACAACTGCATGGTGTGTTTTAAGGGTACGGCGGATTTCGCGGTAAACTGTCTAGTCGCCCAAACTCGACCGGTGAGGCTGTCAGGTTGACGTCCACCTTTTATCTAATTTCTACAATTTTGAAAAGTTTTGACAGTCGCAGTTCATAATCATCCCACATGCGAATTGTGCCTAGTGTTTTTTTCCCGTTCTGTGACTAGTGGGCTTCACTTACGAAAGTCGTAAAAGATGAACAATTAATTTCGGAATCAGTTTCATTGCACTTTGTGCGAGGTTTTGAAGTTTTTGGTCCAGCTGTTCAAAAACTCTGCAAAACAGAGCTTTTGAACTGCTTACAACTGGATTTTCAAGTCCAAAACTACAAACAACTGTTCATAGTCAACTTATTGTCTAATACAATCATCAGTGCTTAATTTACGTAAGCTTTAGTTTTATCCTGAGTCGTTTTTTCAGGCGTCGTTGTTAGAAGAGCAATAATGCAATCAAAGAAGGGGTATTCTTATTTGAAAGGAAGTGAATACCAAGACGTCTCCAATGCCAACATTACTGTCAAAGCTCTCTGGAGGGGTTTCCAGGAGAACACATCGGGCCACGCTTTTAATAGGATTTACCTTACGCCAGGTGAAATCATATTTAATTTTTGAATGTGAATTTAACTCTTGGTTAACTATTGGCGATAATTTTCTTAAGTTCATTTTATAATTTTCTACGATGGTGTCAATTTTAAAATAATTACAGTTTAAGTTGAATGCTGTGTCATCTACAGTATAAAGTAATACCTTTCATGACCGTGACCATAGGTTCTATGAAGAAGTTGGTCTGGATCCTGGTGTGTTTCGGTGGCTTTATCGCTTGGGGTATTCATACTACCACACTGCTCGTCCACTTCTTCCACTACCCCATCGCCGTCACAGTGCAAATTCATACAGCCTCCAATCTAAGTTACCCGGCTGTAACAGTGTGCAACCTGAACTCGGTTAGAAAGTCTAAGTTTCACAAGCTTGCAAACTTGACGGATATATATGCAGAGGCAGAGCAGAATGCAAAAAACGGAGGTAAGTTTTTAAAAGGGAGTGTGTGACGCAATGGGATGAAAACTGGGTCAGATATCCGTCTACAACTCAGTGGAAACTGAACGCAATTTTAGTAGTCACTAAAGTTTCTATTCGGTCAATGGACACAGCATGTCTAAAGATTGATAGGGCAATTGAATCCAAATTTATGGGTATGCCTAGGACTGGGCGTAGTAAATAAATGTCAAGCTTCCCCTTCACTACACAAAAGTTGACAGAGAGGTGGCATATAATGTTCACTGTCATTCAAAATGTATGCCTACTTTAAATAGAATTGAGGAAATTAGAATTATAGTTGGACGAATTAGTGAAATATACACCCACACACACGCGCGCGCACACACACACACACA
>NMRA01000793.1:11780-67105 GCA_002633005.1 Phoronis australis
CTGTGCACACACACACACACACACACACACACACACACAAACGCACCCACGCTCACAAACACACTCATGTATATGGATGATGTGGAGACTGTAAAGTTAAAAATCTTCCAGGTAGAAGGGAAATCCATGCTGACTACGTAAATCGCTTAAGAGGAGCAATGGCGAATATCAACAAAGACGACAAACGCGAAGCAGGACACCAAATTGAGGACTTTATCGTCGACTGTTCATACAAACAATACGTCTGTCTTCTTAGGTAGCTATTGTAGATTTATTGCACCACGTTTTACCGATTCAGTGTCTCCCATCATATAGCTTAGGGCCCCACGAAAATTGATGACCTCGTCTTTCACGCAAGATACCAACGTTGTTAAACTAGATGCAACGAAAATGGTAATAACCAAGGGGAGGGTGGATGGCGATAACTTTGAAGACAGTGGTGGCGGGTTCGGAAATTGTGTCGACAGTAGGCTATCCCGGAGTTTTTGCACCCTGTTCTCGAGAATCAGACCGTCGGGCGACCAGCAAGCCATGCTGGTAACAAGCTTTGCGAGAATAGCTATGCTCGTCAGAGGAATGCAAATAAAGTGATTAATTTAATATCAAATATTTCAATTGACAATTACTGAGGAATATAATATTTATCAAGTGCAGTTATGTGTGTACCTGAACATGATATTTATAGTTACTGTATAGAAATACATCGTATTAGTAGTGTTCAACTGCACTGTGGCACTTACTAAACAACCTTAAGTCCTTGGCGCTCCCTTTATGAGGAAAGGTGGCGAGAATGGTTGGAATGAAGGGACAGGCGAGTTGCCACTGTGATCTCGCGTAGCATTCCAAGCAGTAGACAAAGCAAGCCTGTCACCTCCGTGACTTCTTCGAACCAGTACTTGTCCCCACTCTTAAATTTCAACACTGCCATCATCGAACTCTATGCACCAACGACAAAAGCTTTTCCCCAACGGAAACGATTACACTAGCACCGGAAGCACGCCGAGAAATGTGTTTCTATGGTACGCGGATGTTTCTTTTTAGAACGTTTGTAATGCACTCGTAATACAAGTGAAATGCCCTCATTCATACGAGTGCAGACATTTGTTCCTTCGCTGCCAGGTGGATTCGAGCACAAGTCTTACGAGTTCATGCACGTGTTTTGGGGTGCTGCAACAGTAGTTTGTACAGCTCTTGTGAATTCGAAGTGTGACCGCTCAGTTTTGGTGAATGAGAACACTTATGTTGCACTCTTTTATACAGGGCACAGTAATGGCAGATTTCTTCACACTCGCTCAAGCAAGTGTATTTTTACTCGTTCTCGGCTGGCGGCGAAGGAACGAAGCTACAATGTGTGCACTCATCAGAGCGATCAGGGGGATCCAGGATTTTGAGTTATGGGGGGCCAGAGGAGAGTATAGTTCTAATTCACGGGGCGGCCAATAAAATCCAAAGCGAGGCTCAATGCGATAAACAAAGCGGAAGTTGACATTGTGTGAGTTAAATGACTGGTCTTTCGAGTCCATTGACTGTAATATTAAATCTTGAAAATGTGTCAACAACTAACCACAAAAACGTAGAAAATTACATTTGTAAAACAATTCAATGCACCAAAGAGTTGTCTGACGAAAGGGTTTAAGTTAGTTTTTCTGAAAAGTACGTTCCAAACATGACAGTAAATATGACCAAATTGCGGCGATCGTGTTATGGATTACGTAGGCTATACATGTATTCTGAATGCGGGGTTACGTTTTTTCTTGTAAATTGTTGATAAAAATGCTTTCTACACAAACCGGGTCATCTGCTCGTATTTTTGACGAGATGAAGATCAATTTGACAGTGAAGGCTCATCGCATTTTATTGTCATGTGCCAGTCACATTTGGTTGAGTTTATTGATCAAGAATATTAACAGCAAGCATAGCCTAGGTTCTGGTAGTGAGGTAGGGTCTACCGAGACTAACAGTTGGTTTGTCATTGATCTGCAAGAATGAGTGATGTTATTAAAACTGTTTTTATTAAAATAAGTACCAGGCAGGTAATTGAAGCTGAAAATTATTTGACCATCAATTTTGCTTTCTTAGTTTTAATAATTCTTAGTGTATTTCATGTGTTAGGTTTCAAATATTAATCGGGGCCAGTTTGAATTTTAAAATTAAACGTTCATCCAAAGCATTACATGAAAAAAATACTCATCTCGTTTTCGAGCTTAATTTCAATTAACTGGACAGAGCATGCAAAGTTGTGAATCATGTTTCTTCAGGGGCCTCATTCATCCGAGGGGAAAGGTACCTGTGCCTTCTGAGAGGGAATTTTTTCGCCGAGTGAGGGGGAAATTCTACTTCTCGATCATCATGCACCCCCGTCGTGTTGCAATCTCTCATAGGCTCCGACTCAAGTAGTATTTTGTGCTCTTTCAAATTTTTACCTGTGTTGTTAAAAGTAATTTGAATTTCGAGGGGATATTTTCAATCGCTTTAGGAGACTTTTTAGGCCTCTTGCGGGAATTTCGCGTGAGAGGGGAATGAGCCCTATACCAGGTTCCAAAATCGAGAAATTGAGGGCCCTCTCCTGTATTGGAACGAAATGCTTCTTGTTGTAACCCGTAGTCATGAAAACATAGCCTGGCTGGCCGAAGATTCTCCGGTCGTTGCTATGATTCTCGGCAACCGAAATGCAACAAAATGTGATCAAACATTCATCAAATTTACCCAGAAATATTCTCCTTCGTCGTGGCGTATGGACACGACCCTACGCCTTCGTATTTCAACGTCCTTACTAGGAATTGTAAAAAGACAGTTGAATGTCCTTTTTTCTATCCTTATCGCCATTCGAGCAACGCGGAATACAACTATACCGATTTACCATTTAGCGGAGCTATCGTGGTGAGCCTCGCGCTTCTTGTCTGAGTGAATCAGGCGTATTAATCAGGATTTTGAAAATCAGACATTTGCACCCCCGAACTGCCAAATGGATTTTAGAGGGGTTCATGGCCCCCTTGCCCCCTTAAATCCGCCACTGGTGTGTGTAATCCACGTGTTTAGTGCACTCGTATGACGCGTGCATTACACACGTTCTCAAAAGAACACGTTCGGAGCTTAGAAAGTTGCTTGGGAATTGTCGCGAGTTCCTTCTTGTATAGGGCAAGAAATGGTTCAAGGAAGCCATCGTCATTAAGACATTGAATCCACCACTCAATAGACACGGTAGTGATAAATTTGCACTGTCTGCTTCTGGGAACGCCGCACTCCCGAGGGCTTAAGGATTTTTAGTAACAGCATTTGTCCACTTGAACGATTTAATTTCTCTTTGATCATAGAAATACATGTGCTGGCACCTTTTTAGGGACGACTTTGTATCGTTCTTCGACCCCACGTATGGCAATTGCTTCACGTACAACAGCGGCGCTCGCTACGTCCAGAAAACAGAAATCGTTGATGTACATGGAACCGGTCCCGATCACGGTAACTGTAAACAATTCCCTTTTAGCTTTGAGTGGTCGACAATACAAAACAAAATATGCGTAACTGCGAACGTTTCCCCCGTGATTGAGTGGGAGCAGGTAGGCAATGACTGATGATAATACATGCACTTCTGGTGCGATGATAAAAGTGCAGTCATGTAGTAATAGACTATAAAGTAAGTTGTTTTCGTGACATGTTTGGGAGGGGGGTCTCGGTCAAGGGTCATTTACTAAAGGTTAAAGGTCAAAGGACTCGTGTAATGGATGGGACTGAAAGTGACGTCATTCGCAAACGGGGAAAAGTGACAGTGACATCACAGTTTAATAGGCCCTAGAAGTGACGTCTTCGGGTCGCTTTGGAGAGGGATAGCGATCCAAGGTCAAGGTCATGCGTGTAACCGGAAATTGTCGGTGAACCAGAGAGAAGTGAAAACGAGGTGAGGTCCTAGTCGAATCAGACGCAACGTGACTACTGACATCATCAGGTAGGTCAACGCGTGTCACTATCTACTACCTGGATGTTCTGTCACTCAAAGGACGTTAAAAACGTCCAAATGAGGTTGTACAGTTCAACTGATTGAGAGTGGGAACAAAATATAGATTCCATAATGTTGCGAACTGAATAAGAAGAAAAGGTTGATTACCTTCATGTGTGCGCCACGTGTCGTTGTGGTCGTTGTACAAGTTATCCCCCGTTGTTCTCTCTCTCTCTCATTTCTTAACAACAGACAGATATCACGTGTGTCTAGTCCGTGAATGGGACTAGAAAAATTGTATTTTGCAGGCCAGATTTTCTTCCGTGACTGTCTGTGGAAACCACAGATGCTTTTCCTTGTCGAAAGCTTCTCACATGCAGGGTTTAATCACCTCCTCGAGGTAGTTACCGGATATGGCCATGCACGCCGAGTTTGTGTCAATCTCGTATTGACTCGCAATATTCGAAATCGGGCCTGTCGACAAACTTTAACATGAAGTCGTAGTAAAACTCTAACATGCGTTTCTTTGCGTACTGGTAGACAAAATCCTATTTGGAGTGGGAAGTTCAGGAGGATAGTTTTTAATCTCCAATTCGTAGGTTCCGTCTCCGATGTAGTTGACATGTCTAAATTTCGGGAACTGGACCTCCCGTTGAGCCTTAGTCCCTCCTCAGTACTTGAGATCACGATGCCTTTGTTGATTCGTTACCGTCTTACCATACAAAGGTTGCCTATAAGCTTCATTGTCTGCGCTACAATGGCCTTGTTTCAGTCTTTGTCCCCTTCCCACCTAGCATCGCCGAATTCCTCACCAAAACTTTCGAAACATTTTTCGGAAGCGAATTCGACAACGATGTTTGTTATTTTTAGGCTGTGATCCAAGTACCATTTCAGAAGCGGGGTTGCCAATAGAAGAAACTTTGCACCAGAGATCGTCGTGGTCGACTCATGGTTTTGTTTTTCTCTGTAAACTCCTGCATAATGTCTCCAATGTCGTCTGGACTGATGTATACACACCTGAATGTAGGTTGCACATTTCTGAAAAGTGCACCCGCAGATGCCATGGAATTTTGACGTCATATTTCACACTCCCGAACAGAGTACCTTTTGGAAAGAATGTCTTTATTTGTTTGCTCATCAAGCTATAGAAACGTTCCGTGAGTAATTCTCGTCTTCTGATAAAAGAACGTAGGACATCGTCTTGCCGTTTCAAATCCTCAAATTCGCACTCCCAGATCTCTTCGTTATCGTGATGATGTAGTCTCTAATCTTTCTGGTGTTTTCCAAGAGCTCACTTACATATGTATGGCAATGTTTCGAGTTTCTTTCCTCGTCGTCGGTGCGCCGCTTGGTTTCGTTGTTAGAGTACAGTCATGACCGTGCCAGTAACATCCATAAAATTGGAACACTTTGTGTGACCGACGACAGAAACCCTCCACTTTAATACGACGCTCACCCACTCTCCTTTCAATCCCATTGAACTGGTGACGCATACTGATTCCGCGTAGGAAATTGTTTCCCTGGCCGCGACGATTAAATGATCCGGTCGGTTGCTTGTTCATGATGCTGCGAAGGTAAAGAGCATTTACATAGAAAACCCATAATCTTTTACACCATCTTTGGTCTTTTTCCTACTTATTCTATCCCCTATGGCGTATAAATGCCTTTCCGTTTTCGTGGTACCAGTGGAAAACAACACTGGGACCTCCGACGACACTACTTTTGAACGTATAGTAAAAGTCATAGTGCTTTCCCTCAAACAGCGTAAAGAATACGTTACCGATATTTTTGGAGAGAATCTTCGTTGTCAGTCCGGGCACGCTGATGCCATCAAACCCCTTCTCCCTGTAAAACACTGCCATGGTATTGACGGCTTCCAGCATAGGTCCAGTGTCTTTATCATTGTACCATACCAAATAATCCTTCAGACTCGTTATGTTGTTGTCTTTCCATGTCTTAAGACCGGGCTTCATCTTCTCCCCTGCAGACAGCCGCTTCAGGTGGTAGATCCGTTTCCTCTAGTTTAGCCAGGTTATCCACGTACTCGTAGGGGAAACAACCTTTCTCTTCAGCCGTCTCGTACGCCTTAACAACTTCCAAACAGACGACGCGTTCAGTTGCTAAGAGACAATGAATTCGATACGCGATTGACAGTGTAGTAATTTAGATCTGATTATGGTATAATACATTAAGTGTTAAACTCGTTTTCGATGTTTCTTACCCCATAGCAACTGTCCAAGAACAGTGCCTCCGCATGCTGGCGTTGCAGTCGTTCCGCCTCCGCTGTTGCTACTTCACCATTTTCTCCGTGACCGATGCACTCTATAATTCTGACCCTTTAAGTATCCCCAGTCTCTTGGACCCCTTCACCGCACCAGTACTTCCTACTGTAGGAAAGGCACTCAACGTCTGTGTTACTGACACGGAGCAGCTCCTTGATGCAGTGGAGATGCACCCATGCCCCATAACAGGCGGAGGCTTTTCGAAGAACTTGGAAAAAATTTTTTTCAAGACCTAGCTGATGACAGCACAAGAGTGTATGCGCTCAAGACTATTGCTCCTAGATTTTACTCCAGCCCCAAAGAACTGGTCAAGAGTGCCCACGCCATTCTTAGAGAACAGTGAAGGGAAGACAACGACCTAAGAATTAGACTGGGCAACAACCATGTGACTAACAAGATTCATATGCGCGTCAAGAAAGGGGCTGAAATTACGTTCAGTCCGAAATTCGAAGAAATGTTGAAAATCGATCAGGAGAGCTATACCGACAACCCGGGTACTTATTGCGTCAAAAAGGCCAATGTTCCATGCTCCCTATGTCTAATGTGATCTTGTGAAATCGCCTCTGATCAAAAAAGGGCCGATGCTATTGGGAAGATCGCTTTACGGACTGGAGCAGACTTTGCAGATGATTTACAGAAAGGAACGGTAGCCAGAACAGCAGCCTCCAATAGGGCGATTTAAGCAGCCAACACGTTTTTAAACAGATTGTCTTCTTACATCGCGCCACTCCCACGGGAGAAGATACTTATAAAACATAAAGTAACAACCAAAAGAGTTATTTCTAAAAGACCGAACTATAAGAAAATAGCAACATCGCAGTGCAGAGGTATTTTTTTAGAACAGCTCTTGTACACGACAAGTCCTGTGAGTGTGTTAAAAGCGAGCTCGATTTGTTTGCCGTGTCTTCTACTCAGACAAGCATTGAACACGGTCAATGGGGGAAACACAAGACTCACCCCAGAGTTACATGTAAGGACGACGGACTGCTGCAATTTTTGTCTCTGGTTCCGGTGACGAATACGTGAACGTGGCAAACACGGAATTTTATGCCAGAGCAAAAATAACCTACGCAGATAGATAGGATATCACTGAAAATGTCGATTGTGTCCCAACCAACCTGTGGCTACATTCGATGTTCAGTCAAGTAGACATCTTGAACGAAAAGCTGATTTCTCCTTCAACCAAGACTTGCAGCTGCAGAGCCTACTTAAAAACACTGTTGTCTTACGGAAGCGAGGTCAAGAACGGATATTTGACTGCAGCACTCTGCTATAAGAATACTATCGGGAAATTTTATTCCCTAAGCGATGTCAAGTTAGGATATAAATTTCAGGATGATAGTACGAACCGAACTGGAAATATATATACTAAAGAAAGTGGAAATTGAACTCGCAAAAGGGCTTGTTCGTTTGTCTGTGAACTGTGATTTAGCGTTCCTATATGTTACACCTGTACTTCACATGATAAAAGAATGTACCAAATGGAGTTCATTGATTGTTTCAACGAGAATCTCGCCATCACTAATATTATTTATTCCAGTTTGAAGTATACAATTTTCAGTTGACCTAATTATCGGTGTGTTCTATCTGTGTTATGGGTGTTCAATCACGTAGAAAAATGAATACCGTCTTTGTCAGAAACACAGTGCATGTATGTCTTTCATTCATCCGTGTTCTTAACCAGTTCCAGCTATACCAGAACTGATATCTTTTTGTCGGGTGCTCCAAAACTAATGCCACATAGACTTATATATAGGTAAATATGATTTCTACAAAATCTGTTTTGTATTTAGGCCTGGTGATGACCCTGAATGTGGAACAAAACGAGTACATGTCCTTGACAGAAAGTGCAGGCGTTCGCATGGTTATACATAACGATACTGTGATGCCCTTTCCTGCTGACGAAGGGATAAATCTGGAGCCGGGGAAGCTTCATATGATTGGCATGAGACAGGTAAGTGCTGCAGTAAACGTTATAAAATACGTGATGCGAACACACAGCCGGTTGAAGGGGTTGTTACCATAGACGTACAAATTACTAGTACCATATAGGCCCTGTTCCATGTTGCGTAGTGTTCATTCAGAAGGTTGCAAAACAATCGCCGAATTTTTCGGAAGTTTCAGCACATTTTGGTGTAGCTGACAACAGACTCAAGGTCTAATTAACTGATTTTTACATAGCCTGCAAGATGTTCACTATGCTGTCGTCGACAAGGTCCGATATTGTCGTCGAAAGTGCCCACGATGAAAAATTTGCTAATTTGCTGAGAGAACATGTATCCTGGCTGTTTCATTGCAACATTTGTTAATTAATTGTTTCTTTTGCTTTGTTCGCTATGCGTAGGTTCAAATCTCTCGGATAGGCGTACCGCACGGTAAATGTGAAGACCCGTCCATTTCCAACAAAACTCGCAATCTGTACGAAGAAGATCACGGGGTGCATTACTCGCAGCAGGTAAGATGATGCGAGGATCTGCGAATCTGTCTTCCACAAAAGAAACTATCGTTTGAAATACAGCAGATAACGCTTTAACCATTTGTAATACTTCGGTATATTTGTAAGCCATTTTCCCCACTTCTGACATTTGGGACACTTTGGGTAAGCCAACAAGTCATCAGATGCGAGTGTATTGGCAGAATCTTACGTAAGATCTAAGCAGAAATCTTTGATGCGTTGGTTCCGTTATTACAACATCTCACCCACAACTGGAACTCCTGCCCATTTTATTCAACTGTCATGTTGTCCTATCTCGACCGCCTTTGTATACCTGCAATCGTGTTCCGAGATCCTCACCCTCTGTACTGTGTTGTATCTTCGTTTTTTGTTGGAGGTAACAATCTTGGCTGTGCTGTTCGAAGAATGTCCCAATCCCAATTTTCCGCTGCACATCATTCCACCTGTCGATGACGTATCCTGTTCGCAGCTTATTCAACCGTAGATGTAGCTCTCCAGCTTCTTCCACTTGGCACTCCAATGTTGCTGTTATTAGTAACGGTTCCTTACTACCACGTAAGGTCACCACAGCTCTAACCTTGAACGTCTTTCACTTTTCAGCAATTGACGAAACTAGTAACGTTACTTTAGTTGGCGAGCTATACAATCCCGCGTTATTGAAACTCCATCTGATTTTTAAAGCAAAAAGTGTCCGCGATAATCTTGGCACCAGACTGTGCAGGTAACACCACAATTTTGGCTTGTTAGATTTTACATTTATGCTGACCTTTTACAACAAAGCTGATATTTAACACCTCTAACGTTGCTGATATCCTTCAATATTTCATCACAGACCTTTCCCAACCTTAAACATTTTACAGATTTCTCTGAAGTTGGTGGAATTCTTACTCCCGAGTGCGCGAATGCTGTGCTTTGCTGTATAACTCCTTCCTGAGTCGCCAAACTTCTCGAATTGTCTGGTTTGAAGTTCATCCTTGCCCACTCAGCTTATCTTCCTAAAGTTGTGACGAAGGATTCAGTCATGATAGTAATGTCGTCCACAAATACCCAGTTACGCGTCTGTTAACTATATCCAAGCATTGCACCTTTCGCTCAGTTATAGTTATTTATAATAGCATATGAAGAGAATGATGGCACTCTAAGAACTTTTTTTCTATCTTCTGCCACTCTTTAATGAAATTGCCAATGATGCATGTCGTACCGATGCAACTGAAGTAGTATTCAATCATTGCCCTGAGCCCGTCATAAATTGCATCCCCGGGACAGGTCTTTACACATTGGTTATTTCTAGCGAAAATTACTAAGAGGTTCTTATTAAACGTGTTGGCTTGATATATCAGCTCTGCGATGACAGCCTTGTGGTCTATATATCCACAGTGGCCAGGCAATCCGTCTTTCTTTATGTACGTGGTTGCCATTTTGATAGGACTGACATGAAGATATTAGATTATTTCATGCACTTCATACTATCACTACAAGCCTTGCCTAAAAATTGTGATTTGAACTCCTACAGGTTGCCAATAAAAGCCTTTCATTTGCACAACTTCTCCCTATGCACTTCTTAATGTGGTAAGCTCCTCCCTTGCGTCATCCCTTCATTTCCTCAGCCCTTCTTCTCAGGTTCACTTGCTGACTTCAACTGGTGCTTCAACTATTCGATTTCTTTTTAGGGCCGCTATTCTCCGTTAACATTTAGCCGGTCCGCTGCACTGATCCCTAATGACTTGCTTGCTTCTCATTGCAATTCCTTCTTCACAGATACCATAAACGATTGTCTTCGTTGTTTTGAGCTTATAATATTCTTTGTCCCTCTAATAAGTGCCAGGTCTAGGTCAATCTGTCGGTCGTCGTCAAGCTTACTCTACATACCCTATCAGCTGCNCTGAGCGTTCTGTTTCAAATTGCCTTCTCACCCAAACGAACTGAAACAAAGTCTGTCTCGTTAGATGCAATTTGTAATGCCTTTGGAGTGTTTGTGAGTGCAAATGATTTGACAAGCCAGCAATGAATAAATCTATGCGTTACCGGCTTTAGGTGCAATAAAACTAATTGACAGGACACCGAGGCCGTGTGAGCTCATGCTAATTTAGTGTTTGCTGACAGAAACTGTTGTGAAACAACTCGATTTCCATCCCACGGCTAGGTGACAGGGGAATCTTTATTTGCGTTTTCATTACTCAAATAATGATTGTCAATGTACAACTTCTGCCCAGACGGTGCTGTGGCCAAAGCGGAACCCGAGTGAATTCGCGGCCCCCGACGAGTAAGTAGATTTGCAGTTTCGTGGCTAATTCACCAACATAATCACGTGCACATTACTTTGGCTCACTAGTATAGTATTTTCTTGAGTCGAAGTTTAGTTTCCACTGATTTTTGGCTGGTTAATGTTCGTAATGTCTGATTAGTTTCCGAGCCACTGGCCGGGATAACTATGAAGGCAATCCGGCCGTCCGCGACGGGCTTGATCGGGCTCCGAGCCACTAGCCAAGATAACAAGCGTTTTGTGTTTAGAACTCAAAAAATCATTAGTCTAAACAACACAGATCTAGGTTCTCCTGTCTTTATCTCACGGGAAATACTTCGAAATTATCTCCGAACAGACCCCAAACTCCTGGTACGGACCTTATTGGCCTGCCGAACTTTGTAGGCTACGGTGTGTCCAAATACCAATAAATCCGTAAGAGCGAAATAAAACAACACGTTTTTATAAGAACTCGGTGTGTTTTTATGGATTTTACATCGAAGTTTGATGATTTATTGCTGTTAAACGATGACTTCCAGCGATAAGCTGACACCAGTAACTCCTGTTGTGAACTGCTGAACAGACTGCTTGTGAAACTGATGTCGTCATTGGATAATTTCAACACCTCCGTCTGCCGTCAGGTGTCAGGTAACGCAACCGTACGGTTCGTTATGGAGTAGAACTACTCGAACTAAATTGATACAAATTAGGTTGTTTTTTGGGTGACATGCTCCTTTAAGACATTTGTTGTAAGCACGTCACATTGAGAATACGTTAAATGGTATAAAGAGACCTATTGGTGGAACAAACAAACACATAAATAATTAATTTGCACAAAGTTGTGCTTCTCTAATATAAATGTTTTCAGCAGCGGAAAGATTAGAGTTTTACCTCAGGGGCTTGTAAGGTATATTCTATTCTCTTTCCGGACAAGAAGTGTACATGTACCTACAGATTCACTCGTGTTAGAAGATGTTTCTTTCCAAAACAACCGAGCCACTTCTTTAGAACAGGTCTCATAAAAGCCATTGTCAAAACACCAGTAATTACGAATATATTATGCAAAAAGCATCACTGAATAAGGTTATCTTGCGAAAACAAGAAAACTTTTAGTTATTTAATAAGATTAAATATCAACGTTTAGAATTAACGAGTTGTGTTTTGACCAATTTTATCTATTTTAACCACCCCACAAAATTGCGGAATAGTTTCTCTAACTTTTTCTCATGTTGTGGGGATGGTAACGCATTATAGGTGAACAAATTTAGAGAGAAAAATTAATTTAGTTACTGTAATTTTGCACATCGGAATTAAAGCTCTTCTAGACCCTGAACTAATTCTTAACTTTCTCTGGTTCTGTCTTCAAAATTTAAGGTGATCATTTCAGGTAACCCAATACCAAGTGCGCAAGTAGTAAAATGTTTTTTCCTCCAAGTCATATTTCTCCTATATTTTATGACCCTTATTCAACTATGCTCCGTATCTTTATATTGCGTTTTACACAAGAAAACGTAGAAGAATTGGCGTAAAAGATTACGGGTTTCTCTCAAAGAAACATTGGAATCACCTAGAGTTAAGACTGTCGTTTGCACATTGCATAGCTTTAGGAGATATATTGCCATCACCAATACCAACCAATGTGTTACTGTGACGCACCATTATTGTCATGATCTCGGGATACGATATGAACAAATAAAACGAGATTGGATCACCCTGCCGGCACCCTCCACCAATTTAAAAGAATTCGGAATTGATGATGAATAACAGAGGCAAGAGCGTCCACATGTATTTGAAAAAAACCCAGCCAGCATTAGGCAACTCGTACCCAAGTGGATGAGAATGCATGCATCTTGGCATCACACTTCGAAGTGAGCTCATCGCTATTCATGGTCTTCGCCTAATGTGTATTGGGTGAGATTATTGCAATCGTAACCAAAGCGCCTGTTCAAAAATAAACAAACTGACTAATCGTCTTTGAATTTTTAAAATCGGTACATTATAAGAGAAATTACAGCGCATACGTTTTCTTCAGCAGCTTGGCTGACCCACACGCATTAATTAGTTTTTATGAAAAGATGAGTTAATCATAGTCTGGCTTAGGCTCACTTATATTGTTGGGATGACAAATTGCAAATTTTTCACAGCAGTTAAAAATTAAGTGCGTTTTGCATGAAATTCCACGAAGCAGCCAAAGGCTACCCGAAGTCACCTCGTACAATAAGACCGGGGATATTAGTTTCCTCTGTGTACTGCATCAAATCATAAATGCTTCCCGTGTTCTTACCTGTGTGTCTCCCTTAAAGTCCTTCTCTCACGCGTTGTTAACCCTTATTACATG
This sequence comes from Phoronis australis, assembly GCA_002633005.1. Lineage (NCBI taxonomy): Eukaryota > Metazoa > Phoronida > Phoronidae > Phoronis > Phoronis australis. The sequence continues at coordinate 25,032 of NMRA01000793.1, forward strand.
GTTAGAAGATGTTATAAGGATCCAAGAAGTACCTACCCCATAACTAATACACGATCCGTACTCGAAAAAAGTTTAAATGAATGCGCCACTCACGATTCGCACCCCAAGAACCACCGCCATTTTGAACTTGCCGCGAACCCGGAAGTACAATTCATTCAGGAACCCAGGCCGAGAAAACGCCGTCAGTGTGAGTGCCTGTTACAGCCTGCAAACGGGGATAAAATAATCGACAGCGCGCCTTAATTTTAATAAAATCAAAATACGGACAATTTTATCGAATTTGCTGAAGAAATGTGGCGAATAAATTTTGACAGAAATTATTTTGCCAGACTCGGGACCGCAGCCTATCGGACCCGGTGCCGATCGAGACCAGACACTGGGGAACGGTAAACGCATGCGGTTGCAAGCTGTTTTGTCGAAGTAAAATGGTAAATCATAAATGCTGCATATATTCAAGGGTAGTTTCAGACACTTGCATGAAATTACGGGCTGGTTAGTCTTGTGTCACACTGCCGCGGCAGACCTTGGTTAGCCACAGTGCCAGCTACCAGTGAAGACTATCGTCAAAATACAGCTTGTTAGTAGGCGTATACAGCTTTGCGCCAAGGCTACCCTTAGGCCTAACTGGTCGCTGGCCACAGCGCTCGCTCAAACGAGGTTTATTTAGAACTTGGGTACTTCTGGCGAACTGTGCAAAGTTATTGGCTTTCAATAGAGATTTTCCCAGACTTTGTATGAGCGCACCAAGCCTAAAAGAATGGGGGGGGGGGGCTAGAATTTTTGGGAATGTCTATCTTTTACTATAAGATTCAGTGGGTATGTTCAGAGCTATGAATTGCAGACGCTAAATTTTGGTACTTCCTGTCTTCTAGTGGAATTTTGTCTCTATTTTTTCGGAATTCGGTCTTCTCTGACTGAGGCAGACCTTTTTCCAGTTCTCCAAAAAGGGAGCTCGTTAGAGCACATAAGTATGAGAAGTCCAATACAAAATGTTATCATTTTTATTCATTAACCAAACTGAAATGATTCACGAAAATTGAACAAAGTTTCTTTTTTGCAGCAACGTTTGTCAAAATGTGTCAACGTTAAATCTTCACAAATTACAAAGTAGCCGATTGAACATGCCTTTCAGTTCAGCAAAAGTCGCCATGTTGTCGGTTCCGCCAGAAATGAGACGAAGTCAAACGGGAATTGTGAGCACATTTATCACTTAATGAGTAACAACTGCGAGGCTGAAATTTGGTGAACACTGTTAAATCGTGCAGAATAGTAAGTAAAGTTATAGTCTAACTAAATTTCACCGTAATTTGTTGGCGAAAACAATTTACACACATGTTTGAACTCGTAACTTATCCTGCTGTCCTCCAATATGGCCGACGCGATCCAAACAAAGTGACCCAAATTTCGCCACAAAACTTGCAATAACTTTACACTGCTTGCCCCGATTTTGATACTTTTTCGATTTTTACTGAGTAGAATGCACTACCTTTCCGATGATAGCAAAGTACTTTTTCAAAGCGAGAAAAAAAATAATAACACCGAAAAAAATTGGTTCGACTCATATTGGTTCCCAGGTTCGACCGGCCTACGTAAGGTACTAAACACGAATGCTATTTTAACATACTAAGTACGCCTTACATTCCAAAAATCAACGACCACTAACTACAAACTATAAATGCAGTACATATGCAAACGAGTCACGAGATATTACTAATAAAACTAAATAATGAAGACTTTTCGAGCAAGCGATAGCACATTCAGTTACAAGGAAAAATGGCGCGTTCAGGACAAGTTCCTGAACAGATGAGCCGGAAATGTGGGTACGGAAATAACCGATGACAACCGGTAATCATACGCTCAGAGAGAAGGGTCAAATACTGTTCAAAAATCGCTTTTGGCAAGAAAGGCGAAAAGAGTATAAAGAAAGGGTGTCGAAAATAAGATTTTATGTAGTAAGTATTTTCGGATACTGGAACCACATGGGCAGTTTGAGAGAAGGACTTTAAATAAATCCTTTTCGGTTTCCATGCATATTTCAGCTCATCTTTGATTACACTGTACCACAGGCGCTCGGATTTCCAGATCACTCATAACCATATATAAGAAACGTAAAGGTTGGACACTAAAACTTTGCCAAGCCGAGGCTCCCAACTTCAACTCTCTAAAATCCAAATAAAATCTGCGCGCACCTCCCTCAGTTTGTTATTGCATATACCTTCGAAGCCCTATCTTTCCTAGATCCTATAACTGTCCTCGTGAGTGGTGAATTGGCCATGGAATTTCCAAAACAATCTCAAAACTCGGACGGATTTCAGTTGTGCTTCAACTTGTACGCCTGTCGTAGGTGAAACTTCGAGTTGAGCAAGCAACCTATATTTCAAATTCAATAATTCTAATCCAAAACTCAGACAACTAATCGAGAATGTTAAAGTTAATATTTTAATGATTATTTGTAACTTTATTCCATTGACAGCTCATTTTACCCCTTAACTTAGAATTTTATTGCATAAATATAGATTATTACATGGCGAAGTCTTTATCCCCCGTTATCTAGAGCCCGAGTGGATTTTGGAGAATTATCGCCCGAGGGGCGTTAGCCCCGAGGGTGATAATTCTCCAAAATCCNCACTAAAACTTTGCCAAGCCGAGGCTCCCAACTTCAACTCTCTAAAATCCAAATAAAATCTGCGCGCACCTCCCTCAGTTTGTTATTGCATATACCTTCGAAGCCCTATCTTTCCTAGATCCTATAACTGTCCTCGTGAGTGGTGAATTGGCCATGGAATTTCCAAAACAATCTCAAAACTCGGACGGATTTCAGTTGTGCTTCAACTTGTACGCCTGTCGTAGGTGAAACTTCGAGTTGAGCAAGCAACCTATATTTCAAATTCAATAATTCTAATCCAAAACTCAGACAACTAATCGAGAATGTTAAAGTTAGTATTTTAATGATTATTTGTAACTTTATTCCATTGAGAGCTCATTTTACCCCTTAAATTAGAATTTTATTACATAAATATATATTATTACTTGCCCATCGGGCGATAATTCTCCAAAATCCACTCGGGCTCTAGATAACTGGGATGACGACTGAGAACATGTAATAATCTATTTATACCACATACTGAACGAGAAACATTGCAATGAATCGATCTAACTTTGTCGACTCGCCTCGGCTTTGTAACTACTTTCTATGTCAGAGGCCCGGGGTCGGAGGTCGTGACCTTTTAAGAAAAGCCGAGCTATTTTTGTCAAACAATGCTTATACTCAAAACCAATTGAAAATTTAAACAAAATAGAAATAAAGTGAATCTATAAATAAATGTTTAGCAACTATTATAGCTTACTACATATTTTATCACGCTTCGACCTGGAAAATATCGTCTGCTAAAGTAGGTCACCACTAGTATCTGACTATAATGCTCAAGTCAAAGGATCCTGTTTACACGATACCCGCATTCAATTTGGAGATAGATGTTTTACAAGTGAGAGAACACGAGAGAAAAATTTCACTGAATTAAAATATTTTTTTATCGAAATTATGCTTCTTATTTTCCATAGCGTATAAATGTCGGTGCAATGCCCTTTGCTGAAAATGCGATTGTTGCGCATGCTAATTTAAGTATTCTAGTTTCACGTTCGACGAGGTCAGCCGCTTAGTGGTGTAGTGGTAAAGTCGGCGACTCGCAACTCTTCTGAGGCCCGGGTTCGAATCCGGCCTCGGTTTCCCTCCAAAATGTTATCACACTAGTTAGATAACTTTATGGGTTATTACGCGGTTGTTTCTGCCATTCGAGGCTAATATTGTGGTATAAACTGACGTATCTTGTTTCTCATCTTGACATCACGCACTTTTTTGATTAAAGCACAACACACACTCGGCCAGGAAACGTAGTCCGTGCAAGTATTACAATGCGCGTGGCCGACGAGTTAAATGGTTTTAGCCAAAAGCAAAACCTTCATGAGAAATCACAGTGCACAAAATAACTTCGCACATCAATACAGTATCAGGATAATTTATCTTTGACACAAATATGTGAGTAATTACATTTATTTGGCAATAAAGTGCCCTCTGCTTCTCATGATCAAGTGGTCGAGGGATTAACGATGAAAGCCGCGCGAAATTATACTTTCGGATTTAGCTCGGGAGCGTCCGTCAAAAACCCGGTTGTGCGAAGACCGTCTACCATGACATCACGGAATAAGTTCCTTGAATTTGTGATTTTGGCATTCTTTTGGCATTTTTGTCGCCAAATCATCACTCGAAGGCAATTTGAAGAGATCAAATGAAAGAAGGTATTCTAAGAGTTGTTCGATGCTAGCTTCGTGGAGTTCCATGCACATTTTTGTAGACATTTTTGAGGAAACAGATTTCGAGTATCCAACCTTTATGTTTTCTTACATGTAGTAGCGAGTGACGTCATTTGCGATTAAGGAACAGATAAACCCAAGCGCCTGTGCACTGTTCCTGGTTACCAAATACTTCCGCGTTCAAATACTAGGAGACCTCAAGATACTAGTCTTTATTGGCTCGACAGAATTAAATTCCTCGTTTGGGATTATAAAGTTGTGATTGAGATTATGACACATCGTCGATGATGTGTATTGTTGTTTGTTATTTCGATTAAACAGGCTTGTACGAAGTCATGCTTTCAACTAACGTTAAAGAATCGATGCGGTTGCTACTCAGAAAAGTATCCGTTTCTGCCCGAAGCATTCGACAACCAGTCTACCATTAAGATATGCATCGACGAGGAAGAGACAGGTAGGACCATATACAAAGGAAAAACACTTACAAAGTAGGTAGCTAGTGTTACTGCTACTACAGCTGAATAATGATTTTGTTGCCACTGCTACCACAGCTATTATAAATGCTGCTAACACTACTACCAATACTGCCAGTGCCACTATTACTGTGTTAGTGTGTGCTGCTACTGCTATAGACTACTAGTGCTGTTTGTGCTGTTACTGCTACCACTCCTCCTTTAGTTGCTGTCACTGCTAGTGCTTCTAGTGCTGCCGATGCAGCTGCTGTTGAACTATGTCTGCCAGGACCACAACAACGGTTTAATGGTTCCGGCTTTGGAAATAATTGTGATGAAATAAGAATTGTAGGCAACCCCTGGGTTCTAATGAAACACCTTGCTTTGAAGATTTTTCGTTTACCTTTGGTAAATGTGAGCATTACGAAGACGGAAGATGGAGATCTGTAAAGAATGTTGCCGCGCCTATAGTACATTTGTCGAATCAGATTGCCTGCGATGATTATTTGCTGGTACAGCTGCAAACTGTGAGTTTTTTATCTTGCGCGAAGCAATACGATGCTTCGCAGATAGTGGATGGCAAACATTCTAATCAAAAAGCTGGCCCTTGCTATTTATACTGTTTTCAGTCAAATATACATGTAGCCACGGCCAGTATTTCCTGCAGAATATCAGTTGTAACTTCTTTCGGTACGTGTACATGTCCTTCTACTGACTGATTTGTAGGAAGGTAACATACGATGTATCACCTTGTTTCAAACAAATCACTGTTTTGGCAGCTCAGTCATTGAGTTGGTTAAAAATGCCAATGGTCGGAGCCAAATTACACTCAAAGAGAAGGGAGCACATTTTATGACCTCGAATTTCATGGGATGCGCACTGCATGTGTATTTCACGTTACGTGACCTCCGGATCACTAACCAGTATTGTCGTTTTACTTGGTTGGACGTGATACAAGTCGGCTTACACTGCTTTGCCAGATGTTATCTTCGACAGTGACCAGTTGCAATCATGACGGCATTTTCACTCCTGAAGTTGCAAAACGCTTGGTGTCTGCATTTCTGCAACCATGTCTGTCGATATATAATGGATACATCAATCTTCAGTCTCATTTTGCCCAAAATCTTTTTCCTTGGTTCACTCATGCACAATAGTACACGGGCCACCAACTTAAGGCTCTCAAAGCACAAAATCTGTGATCTTGCGAACAAGCCGCTCTCAGCACCATTGGCTTCAACGTCACTATTCACTAGCGGCGCCCGGTGGGAGTCACGGCTGTACTTCCGAGAGTTAAGTCATAGGCTTACAAACCGGAATATGGCTTTTCCTCTAGGAATGCCATTAAAAACCTACGAATATGTTGTTTGTTACATAGGCTTTACTCAAGTGTTTTTCATGAATGCGTCGAGCATGCACCCATATTCAGATGTTGCCACAGCTCATATACATGTACAATAGTATGGGCTGTTATGCGTAAAAATGAGTATCGTAATGACCACTTTTTATAACGCTCATATCCCTTTACCCCTTTTGCCGCTAAATTCGCTCAAGGTGGCCAATGCTCGGAAGCATTCTATAACTAGCACTACTTTGTTCCTGTTATGTTTGTTTCCTTTTCCAGATATGTGTCAACATGACGTGACGATAAGTTTCGTGAATGGGAAAACTAAATGTGACTGTCCTCTTCCGTGTTCGTGAGTATGTTTAGATATTGTATTAATGGCATCTACATCTAAAAAAACGTGAAATAAACCACATTGGAAAACCTATTATTCAAGCTCCACATTGGTTGTAATGTTAAATTTCAAAACGCGTACCAAGCTATTTATAGAAAAGGTGGATTGGGTTGCGAAGACGGACCATGGCAACGTTCATACATACGTGTGGATGTCCACACCTTGCTGTGAAAGAAGGCGCACGAGCCATCACGTGCTCTGTACCCACAGAATGGCAAACAAACTACTTGGTTTCGAAGAACGAAAATTTATAGCACAATGCTCCTGGAGACTCAAGAACGCCAAGAAAATGTATATAACTTAGTCTCCTTCTCAGTTAGTAAACATCACATCCACTTTGGTCCTAAGTCAATGAACATAGACGTTATTGACATTTGAGCTGCGCAGAGATTTTTACGCTGTAGTTGTACGATGAAAGACTTTACAAATTGGTGTGGATATGCAGCCCTTTTGATAAACCACTTTCACAAACTAAAAATGCTTCATCTGACGTAGCAATACTCATTTCTTTTCAGGGAGTCTTCTCACGTACTGGCAAGCAGCTCTTCACAATGGCCAAGTGATTTATATAAGGTAATCCTATCATTAAATTAAATATTGAAAACGTGAGAATGGATAACGATGAAACGCAAATTCCGTTGACAAAGTTGTTTTAACATCATCTAAGTTGTCGAAACAGTTAAAACTGTTTCGACAACTTAGATGATTCTATCGATGAACTGACCATTCCTATCGATACATGAGCGCACCCAGCGGGGGCGGGGGGCTCGGGGGCTCGAATGAGCCCTCCATTTGACGAAGTGGCCAAAAAAGTCCGCCCCTGAAAAACAAAAAGTCCGAAAAAGTAGAAAACGAGACAAAAGTCTACTAAAAAGGCAGGAACTACCAAAATTCGGCGAATGCACAATTCATAGCCCTGAACGTACCCCGTTTTTTAGTAAAATGTCCACTTTCTCAAAAATTCGAACTACCATTTTTAGGCTAGGTGCGCGCATGCGATAGACTTACTATCGGACTGTCCTAAGCCCCCTCAACCCCTTCAACCCCCACACACCACGACCCCCAACTCCCTCTACCCACAACCGTGGCAATATATATATCTTTGCGCTTTTTACACATTTCATAATCATATTACGTCGCTGAATGACTTTCCCATAAGACTTACCTACACGCGAATCTGCTATGGCTCAAGTCTGCTGGTTAAGACAGAAAGTGGCGTAAGTAATGACCTGAAATAGCGAATTCCTGTGGTCTTCGCGGACTCTTGTCTCGTTTGCTCGGACTTTTTGTTTCACTGAGGCGGACCTTTTTGCCCCATTTGACAAATTGGGGGCTCATTCGAGTCCCCGAGCCCCCCTTGGTGCGCCCATGCCGGATATACTTACTATCTCCCTTGACAGGTTTACTAACTCCATCGATTCACTTACTATCTCCCTTGACATGTTTACCAAGTCTAAAAATCTAATGTGGCAGACTTTCTAACTATGTCAAAACACTTACTGTCCCCATTGACAGACATTCTAGTTCCAACGATAATGGGTCGTTGGAGGCAGGGTTACGTGTCCCCATAAACTACAGGAGAGTGGCAACCACCGTATGCGTGAGATAGAGTGCAATTGAGCAAAGAAAGACAGCGAAACAAACGAACATAAACCATCTTTGTCAACTACTCTGAATTCGGGAGAGGGTAAAGATAAGACACCAAACATATAGAAAATCCCGATGAAACAAATTCGTCTAAAACAAAGCAATATCAAGACATAATAGTATTGAAAAATACAATAAAATGCCATTCCAAAAGGTAAACGTTTGAATTCTTGAAGACCACTATTTTTAATCACCCAAAAGGAATAATTTGGATGTTTTTGAAACGATAAAATTTCGATACTTTTCGCACAGTATAAGAGGAATACTGTGTCTTTTGAAAATTGTTACTAGGATTTGTATGCAAAAAAATCTCGTATTTCAAGGTATTACCTCGTGCAAAGTGGCTGTCTAACGGATTGAAGTACTCAAAGAACTGTACATGTGCTAACTATAACAAACAAAGGTTTCAAGGATTTGATGAGTTTATGTTTAACTCATGAATCGTAATGGGTACCTCGAGAATGAATCAAAGTACACTTTAACACGAATTCGGAAACTTGTTTATGACGGAGGACCCCCACAAAACCCTGTGGGATTCTCGCTTCCCCATATCTACCGTTGCCCATCAAGAATTTGCTAGCATATTTTAGTGAATTGCTTATAATGTTCTGTTTTAATAAAAAAACGAATTTGTCGGTTTCTGATTTACATGTTTATGTATTTACAAATATGACTGGTTCATATTACGATTTTTGACAATTAGGCAAATAAAGGATAATGTAGTAATTATTGGTGATATTTCAGTGAAATTGAGGAACAATCTCTAATCCAATCCCCAATTAGCAAAATGCATTAGAAAGTTTTGCCTACCTGGAGGATATTGATGATATTCGGATAGTTCTATAGGGAGTACAAGATGTATTCGCAATTCAAATTAGAATAAATGCACTACTTATTGACAAGATTGGTGGTTTAAATTTACAAAGAGATCATAAAGACTATCTCTTTGAATCAAATTAAACGCATTGCTCATTAACCTCAGGAGATTAATTATCTCCATCGATGCACGTACAGTCTCCATTAAAAATTTACCAATTCCGACTATACACTTGCAACAGACTTACTAACTATATCGACTGATATACTATCTCCAGCAACAGACTTACTAGCTACATCAATTGACTTACTATCCCCATCGACAGACTTATTAACCACATTTATTGACTTACTATCTCCAGCAACAGACTTACTAAACTACATCGATTGACTTACTATTCCCATCGACAGACTTACTAAACTACATCGATTGACTTTCTATCCCCATCGACAGACTTATTAACCACATCGATTGACTTACTATCTCCAGCAACAGACTTACTAAACTACATCGATTGACTTGCTATCCCCATCGACAGACTTACTAAACTACATCGATTGACTTACTATCCTCATCGACAGACTTATTAACCACATCGATTGACTTACTATCTCCAGCAACAGACTTACTAAACTACATCGATTGACTTGCTATCCCCATCGACAGACTTACTAAACTACATCGATTGACTTTCTATCCCCATCGACAGACTTATTAACCACATCGATTGACTTACTATCTCCAGCAACAGACTTACTAAACTACATCGATTGACTTGCTATCCCCATCGACAGACTTACTAAACTACATCGATTGACTTACTATCCTCATCGACAGACTTATTAACCACATCGATTGACTTACTATCTCCTGCAACAGACTTACTAAACTACATCGATTGACTTGCTATCCCATCGACAGACTTACTAAACTACATCGATTGACTTACTATCCCCATCGACAGACTTACTAACTACATCGACTGACTTACTATCTCCAGCAAAATACTTATTAACTACATCGACTGATTTACTTTCTCCATCGACAGACGTAATAACTACATTGACTGACTTACTATCTCCATCAACAGACTTCCTATCTCCACCAACAGACTTACTAACTACATCGATTGACCTTTGTCCTTACTTATGTTGAACTGGGAGAATAAAAAAAAGAATAAAAAAAAAACTACATCGATTGACTTCCTACCTCCATCGACAGTCTTGGGATCGATACAGTTGCTATTGCCATGGACAAACTTCGGTGCTAACTTAGCTATACATGTCTGCGTCGATAGAGTTACCAACTTCATCGATAGATGGCTACTTCTATCGATAGACGATCCTTTTCGAGAGACTGGCATGCACTGTTTATAATATCGCCATCGATTTACTACCGCTTTTGATAGACTTCCTTTCACAGATTTATTTTGTCAGGTACTGTTATAGAATTTTTAGAACAACACATACGGGTATCTAGTGCACTCGTGATGGGCACTTGGATTGCATTTTCTTAGTGCTAAGATTTTTTTTGTTTTGCAGGATACTCTGATTAACGACCTGTTGGAGATGAATAACACGGGGGTTGATGTATTACTGAACAACGAAGATGATCCGGAGTTCTTCAAACGGAACTTACTCAAAGTTTATGTGTATTTCGAAGATTTAAACTACGAGGAAATTAGTCAAAAACCCGAATACACGGTAAAGATTGCTAATGCTTTTACCTAATATGTTCATGTACGTTGAAAACATCTCGGTATCAAAAAGGTGGGTGTGCTTAAATCTTCATGTACTGGGCATTGGATTCAATGTGCTAAATCATTACAAACCTGTCGGTTCATTATGACGTTATGTTAATAGCAAAGCCAATTGCATAAGAACTAGTACATTATAGGGAGTGTAGTCAACTTGTAGTAGGGGTTTTTGAGGTGTACTTCATTAATCTTCCACAACTGTGTATGTAAGTATGTTAAACCTTGCGCATTCTTGAAGGATGATTTTGAAATTGCATTTTCGAGCATGACGAAACATTGTTTGCTTCTGTTCAGTGGGTGTCGTGTGCCCAGTTGCATGAAACAAGTGATAGCCCTGAACGCTACAAACTAGCGGTTTTGACTAGTTACCTCAACAGGGCGCACCACATATCATTTCATTGGCAAACATTCAACACTGAAGTTCAACGCATCAGACAAGTTCTAGTTAACAATAGTTATACTAATTCTTTTGTTGTAAGGTCTTTCATATCTAGGACAGACTCCCATGTAGACACGGAACCTAGTACTAGTACCCATAAGAACGTGTATTATAAGAACTGTATATCTAATAATCATCTGAGTGACGAACAATGTCCTTAAGAGCATAGTAAGGGATAACGTTAAGGTGGTCAAACCTGGAGATAGATTGAATGTGTTTATTTATTATAAGAATATAAAGTCACGTCACCTTATCTTGAAAAACAACCCCAGTCGTGAAAGACTACGACCAGAGGCCAAATGTAATGTTGTTTACCAATTCACATGTCATATGGACGAATGTGTTCGTCCTCATTCTCGTGAGCAGTGTTACATTGGACACACGGTGTGTTCTCTCTCGCGACGGTTGTACATGCACTTACAGGGCGGGGGGTCGATTCAATATCATTGTGTTCACCAACATGACGGAAAAATAACTAGGCAAGGAATAGTAGACAATAACATCATTAGTTATGTTGAAAATGACACATAACCATGCCTTACGCCCTTGTTATAATCAAATCATGAAATACAATACAGGTAAGTGTCGAACACTAACAGTAACACGAGCTCTTCTCCGCTTCAATGCGAAATGAACATATTAACATTTTGACCATATAAGATCTTTTCCCTTTTTATTCATCAGTTGGACTCGTACCAACAAAAGATGAAATGACAGTTACAGTCTTTTTGTCATAACAGTGCACAACGCAGATGTTTTCGTCGACCTCGACTTTTTCTTCAAGTGAACCTCTTCCTTGTTTTTTCATTTCCTTTTCACTTTTCACTTTTGCGACTACATCCATGGATACGATTGGCTCGTATAGTGGTTCACCGTCACTGTCAGAGCTTTCATCATCGTCACCAAGTTGATTAGTAACGAAATCATCTTCATCATCATCATTACTAACTGAGCCCTCCCAGTCACCCTCATCCCCTTCTCACAATGTAACAATTCACCCAAATCGAGGGTTTCCTTAAATTAATTAACCAGGAAATCGATAAGCCCATTCAGTTTTGGTGCTACATTACGTGTGTTTCAAAGGAAAAAGTCTTGAGAAATAGCGAGTAATAAACAATTACATCAAGTCATAAAGACCCTGGTTGGGATCCTATACAATTATAATGTTGAATCTGATGTCAAAGAGACAACGGACGAACTACCCGGTAACACAAACACACAAATATCTATTTTAATTGGACAAACGGTTCTACGTGTGTTGGCTAGTCTTGCTTTTTTAAAATGGTGGTTTTCAAAGAACTTTGGAATGTGCTACTTCACACGTTCTTCAAAACATCCCTGGAGTATTCCAAAATAGCCTTATGTCTTGTTCCCGGCTTCACAGAAGTTTGCAATCTCGAATTAAAGGATGTATCATCAAAAAGCCACTTGCAAAAACACAAATCTCGGCTTCCACTACCCTCTGACATAGCGCTACCTATACTGAAATGTGGCCCCCTGGAAACATGATGAATGACACACGAAATTCCGTGTGTGGGCATCAATTCGCATGCTTTGGTCGGAAGTTTACCGATCACATCGCCACTCTTGCACACGCAATTTTATGTACTCTACGTGTTTAAGCTTAAGCCGCTGGATCGGGGTTACCTTGATTTTGTTTACTTCGATTACTGCCTGTTTTAAAAGATTGCAACTATTCAAGTCAAAGGTGGTCGCCATACTACGTACATGTAAGAGTAAACTGAAAGGGTTTCCAACCAATGAGTATGACTGAACTTTATGACGTCAATTTCACTGCTTTAACCAATGAGAAGCGATGCTAAACAAAATTCAACAGTGCTACTTTTGGTAGCACTGTGAAATAGTGTAGGCTTCCTCCAGAAAAAAAAAATATCGAAGTCTACTTTTGTTTCCAAGTTGCACCATTGATTAAATCAGTAGGCTAAATTGCGACATCTCTCAAATTAGGACATCAAATTTACTGCAAGGTTACTAAGTGATACTGTAAAACGGCGTCGGGAATGATACATTTGTCTGGAACATGTTGAAATTTCCGCATAATATACTGCCTAGTACTTCTTTCATTAGTTACTACTTGTGTTTTTTGGCACCTGATATTGTATTTTGGTTGATTTAAGCCTTGTGACTGCCCCAAGTAAGGTTTTAATTTGCAAAATTCAAGCAAAATTTTGTTCCAAGGGTTAACTTCCTTGTCGAGCGTGTCTAAATATTGATTGAAAGACGGTTAAGGGCGTGTCTAGGTGACATGTAAAAGTATGCTAGAATTGCTATGCAATTTAAGGCACAGTGATGCAGAGCATTGATTTAGCACGAGATAAGGGCGGTAATGGATTAAAGAAGATTTGAAACTCGAATGAAGTTGACGTTTTTGTTGTACTGGCTTTGGTACTTGCCAGTTCTAGGCGAACTTCTGGTGTTATCATTTTCATTTCAGATAGAGTTAATTTATAGATCTATATCTTATATTTAGGGATCTTCACTAATAGCCGACCTCGGAGGATCAATTGGTTTATGGATAGGTTGGAGTGTAATCACTCTTGTGGAACTATTAGAGTTTGTTTCGGACGTACTCGTACTCAAAGGAAACAAATGTATGCGTGGAGACAATCGCGTAATTGAACTGAATGCAGTCAGTCCTGGTGCACCCTGAATTGGCCTCACACGGACAGATGGCAAATCAAGTAGTTGAAGCAGCTGAAACACAAAAAGTATCTGTCGTCAGGTGCGAGATGAATGTCACGTTCGTGTAGTGATTTAATTGTTTAGCTCATGTAGTGGTTTTATTGTTGAGTTCGTGTAGTGGTTTAATTGTAAATTAAAATAGGTGTTGATTATTTTAATAGAGTTTAATACTTCTTTCTACCTTATACTACTTTACCTTGTTTTATTGTCAAGTTCATGTATTAGTTTTGTTGTCAATGTCGTCTAAAAGTGTCAGTAATTGACAGATACATGCACGTTCTTTGCAAGCAATAATCAACTGAAGTTTTTAAAAAATTGTTTAAGAAACAGGTAATCATTTTTATAATGGCTCCAGTGTGTCACCCTTGACAGTTAGTGGTATTACCAACATGAAATATGTATGGTTGCTATGGTAACCACTTATTGAAGGGTACTGAAAATAAACTCTATTTCAGCTTTGACTGCAAAACCATGTTAGTTGCTGATAACGAATTCTTGCAGTACTAAAATGGTTACTCTCTCTTAGAATTAAGACTTTACCGAGCTGAAACATGCATTGTTGACATGGTAACTCGGTAAAAATACGTAATCTGACTGAGGTACAGTTATAGACTGAGCAACATGCAAAAACTTCAGATTTCTGACCATGTACTGCCTCAATTAAAAAGTTTAGTTCTTCAAAGGTATATCACAACAAGGTGCACACAATGTTTGATAATTCGGAAAAGGTTACCATGACAACTAACATATATTGTTATTAACAGCAGAAAAATTGAAAGAATCACGAAAAAGGTAATCGATGAGACTCATGCATCTAAAAAGAATGAAATAAAGCCTGACCATTGTGGAATCGTATCTGAATAATTCGTTCTCAAAGTTGACCAGGCCATGTTCTTCAGCTGTACCTCATCTTCCGCCTGCGTACAATTAACCCATTCCTCAGACTGGGCACCAACATTTGTAGGAGGCTGTGGTCTGCTCTGCAGTCTATGTGCACAATCAAGATCATGTAACTTTCATTAAACTGACCCCTTTGACAAGGGCTCCTTTGCCACAGCATCATTTGTGTTCAATGGAATGTACGATTCCCATCAACCATCTCCTCTAAGGCATCAATGATGACAATATCGTCTTACCAGGCAAATATGATTCTGTGCCATCAGGTATGTAGATACAGTTGTTCTGTTCATATCTGTTCCTAATTTGAGTTGCAATTGAAGTGTCTATTCGTCTTACGGTGTCCATACCAATTCTGTGACCTGCAGCTGAAAACAAATATGCTAGTTCTTCTGATCTGGTAGCTTGATGTAGGGTAAGACCAATATGCTTTGGTGTCAAGTTCCATCTGTTAGAAAGTTAAAATAAAAAGTCCTGCAGTCTTTCTTTGTTTAAAAATGCTCGATTTTTCATCACACAGTCCAAAACACCTGTTCCCGAGCAGTATTGATAGGAAAACATGACCACTGTCAGGTACTATGTTTTGGACATGTTCCCTGTCAAAACTATTCCATCCACTGTGGCCGGTTGTTTCTAACAGATCATGTACAATGTCCAGCACATCATTGTTTTGAACCGAGTCAAATCTTATATCACTGTTTTCATCACTTGCATTCATTGAGGCTAGTGAAGACGCAATAGTGCCTGCATGATATTTCGGAGGATAAGTAAAAAGTGTCCCTTTGGTTCAATATTCCGTACGAAACTTGCTTTGTCACTAAGTATCTTTTTGACATTATCATAGAAACTAGATCGTTGAGCTGCATACTTCCTAGGATACTGAATGCCTTGCTTTGATGTCAACTGTTCATTAGTATTCCAAATGACTCCCATTTCACACACATGTCCTTGATTCAGTCCTGATCTACATTTCATTACATATGTAGTTAAAGCAAATGTTCATGTTTATACTTTGCTCATCGCCAGACGTTTTGGCTTTTTTGGAAGCTGACGTAACATTTAGGATGGTACTTGCCATCAGCAGCAACAAGATAATTGACATTAGCTAGCCTGACTTACATAAAAATCTCTGTTTCTGAGAGTGTGAGAATTTTCTTAGATGTTTCCAGAGTACATACGTTGTGCAAAGAAGAAGTGATGTCACTTTTCTGACAAAACGTGCAGTGGTCCCAATCAACTGAAGAACAGGCCATTCTTCCACGTGATGAATGAGGTTGCACCTCTGGTGGGGTTGGTGGTGGTGACTGCAGTGCTGCTGACAATGTTTTGTGAAGTCTCGTAATCTTCCTTTTATCCATAAACGCTCCATAGCAGGCATCATGTTGCCACTTTACTTCTACACTTTGATGACACACTGATATTACTCTTGATAATTCCATATGCTGAATGTTGCTGGCACTCTGTCACTCGTGGGCAGCCTCCACGACTCGAAATATACCTGCGTCTGAGCATGCTCTCAACGCTACATTTTTTGAAGACTGACAAAATATGCACAGCCTTAAATCGTTTTGATCACATTTGTTTAGGCCAGAACAGAAGCACGAACTTTAAAATTAGCGCGTAAGTAAATAACGACATATCTATCCAATCCAACGTTACGGTTTATTTCAGTAAACCATTCTCAAGGAAACAGTTACAAACACAAAACAAGCGACACAGATAGAGAAGAGACTGTACAGGTACACATCAAAATGCATTGTGAGGGGGAGAGACCACAAACCAAAACAGTTGGAGCTCAAATGAACCAATGTTTCTATTGTATTCCTTTGTTTTTTTGCTAACAAGACAACAGAAGGTACCGTAATATGTGGTTCTTCAATTTTCCTTTTACGATCTATTGCTGCCTTTGAAGTCACAACACAATGAGGGGGAGCTATCTAAGCCTAAGAAAGCACAGAGAAAGGAAGAAAAAAAATATGCAAAAGCAAAGACAAGATATTCAGTGAGAAACAGTGACGTGTAAGACTTGCAAAGGCTATAGCCATGTTAAGAATTTCGGGACAACGCTCAGTAAATTAACATTTCATAGCAGATCCGGATAATGGGGGGTTGGGATAAAAAGATTGATTGCCCATGAATTTTGTTTGGTCGGTTACAGTGTCCTCAGAGATTTGTTAAGGTGTGTTAATTAGAGGTGTTGAAGCCCTACTGAAGCAGACTGAACAGAAAGAGGAGGTAAATACAGGCAAAGTCAGAAAAATCAACAAAACATCTGACTCAAGATTGGCAGAATGCAAAAGAGTTGAGAATCTTCAATCAAAACTAAGAACTAAATTCGCATTGCACGCTTCAAATTCAAACTGAAACAATGGCTAGGGTGTCTAGTAACTTCATTGTCATATAGTTTGAGTGGGATTAAGCTTACCAGTACAAGTAATTTTCGAATAAGTCTAAGTCAAATTCACGGCTTCCGCGTATTTGAAAGCAGACATACAGGACGTTGGGTGAGTATGTAATCTTGCTTATCATTGGCTAGTGTATGAATATTGTCCAATGAGAATGGTGCTTACTAAATAATCTGATGGCCTATTGACCTGTCTTATTATAATATTACAAGTTTGCTGAGAAATAAGCCCAGTTTTAAAAAACAATAACTTTATTAATACGTAATTTTGAGCTTGGTAACCCCCCAAAACAGTGGTCTGCAATGTCTTGAGATGATTCTGACATGTGTTATTTGCTTGTAACATGACTTGGCCATCAAAATTTTATTTAAATGACTTTTCAAGAATTGGACGGCTGACTATTGTCACAAATTGATTTTCAGAGTGACGCATGCTCCATGTTGGTACATCTTGTACATGTATACACACACAAAAATATCGCCGCCTCTCACGACTGGCAACACTTTCTGTGATAGACGGTGCGTGTCACGAACATAGCCGCTCCACTTCAAAATCATAGACCGACTCCCCACGTGTCTGCTGGGAATTTCGTATTCAAGAATATTTGCACATTAAAATGAACTCAGGTGCGAAAGAGAACTCTAGACCTGGAATGGCCAACTCCCGTACGTGACCCATGCATTCTGTTCTAGTGTTAGATCTTCGGAAAACGACATTTCACGGGACTGACCACGAGAGTTTGGACTATGAATTTCCGGTTCGTTGTGTCACTTTTTTTCTTAACAGAGTCATTAATCAAGACTCTTGAGGTACGGTTCCAAACATAGAAATTTCTCAGCAAGAGAAATGGTACGTTTCATGGGTTTTTACGGCACCTGCGATTTCACATTCGAATAAAAAACGCGTCACGTCTCCCTTTCGACACAAAATGCTGTGGGCACACGTTTTTGTGTTGCCGCTAAAATGTCACCCTTACTCTTTGGCATATACCTAGGTGTCCCTCTTTTTATATCGGGCGATCAGCGGGAGCGTCGCCCAAGGGCTATACGTGAAACAACAGGTCAGGTGGCCACACAGGTGTAGACAAAAATCTTGTTGACGGCGAGCAGTGGAAACCGCCATACTAACAAAGACATTAAACATACTTCCAAAGTCCCTCAAGCAGGGAGGTAAGCTGGCCGAGCAGAAGCGGTGAAAATAATTCAACCCTATGTTCCATATCAACAAAAACACCGGAGCAAACGAATGTAAACAGCTCTCACGCACGCGGGGCGGAACCTGCCTCGAGAGATCAAGGTTGGCATTCTTGTTCTACAGTTCTATGGTTGCAACAACTAAGGCAATACAAATACACAACAAAAGCAATGGAAATAAGACAACCAAGTACGCAGATAGCTTCAACTGCCAGTTAGGTAATGCGAGTTTGCAGATTCAACCAAGAGATTACGCCCTGCCGTCAAGATCCACAATGATTAGCAGTACTTTACAAGGGAAATGCTTGCGATGTGTATGAAACGACCAGTGGCCGAGTTGAAGAATGGTTTGGTACTCGGCGCATTCCACTCTGAAACGACAATAAGACCAGCTCCACACACGGCCTGGGAAGGTATTCTGATCTTTAGTGATGGCGTCCCTGCTACTATTATGATACAATTTCGACCCGCAAGTATGGGTAGAAATGCACATTCACATAAAATTTGTATTTTTTCCTATTATGTAACCACGAGGAATTTTGGCACTTAATTTGTTGATATGTTCCCTGAGAGTTGAGAAGGATTAAGATTAATCACTTTCATAAACCGACAATAATTATCAACAACTCTCTGTCACGTTCGTTTGCAAACGCGACCAAACTCGGAGTTTGATGATATTTTGATGACTCTACCAGTCTATGAACACAATCACATGATTTTCACCTGCTTGCCGATTGGTTACCATTCACTTGATTCTCCCAAACTGCATGAAACAGTTTTGAAATTAACGTACATGACCAATCTTTAGCAAATTTCAAACTACATGTAGTTTTATCATATATGGCAACCCGACCACACTGTTAAACTTTCGTCCAAATTCTAGCGTATTTTCTAACTTTTAGATCCAGTCGTAACCAGAAGAGGTATTTTCATATGAAAAAGCATGATATCATCTTGTAACATAGAGCATCAAAACCAATGACAAGCGACCATTTCTGTTTTTGATAACTTCTTTTACGTCCCTTTCTCTTAAATTTTCCCTTTGCCGAACTATCAAGTTGAGCGGTGTAGCTGCGAATATTTGAAAGACAAGTGCACTGGATATAGGCGTTTATTACTCTGCGCGTGTAAGCGCAGAGTACTGTTGTTCCTGGGTTTTCTTCATTTTTATTCTTCTTATTACTCTGCGCGTGTAAGCGCAGAGTACTGTTGTTCCTGGGTTTTCTTCAATTTTATTCTTATTCTTATTCTTATTCTTCTTATTCTTCTTCCGACCAACTTTGAAGCTTAATAACTCCAAATTGGGTGCAGGTACGGTCTTTAAATTCAGCACATGTGGTCTGACAGTATATAAATTTTGATTAATTATATAATCATATTCCATATTGCACCGGAAGAGGTTGTTTGGTGCAAAGGTCATATAATTTTAAAAATACTACTCCTCCTACAGTTTTAAAGCTATCTTTTTTAAATTCGGTGCACAGGTATAAGTCAACATGACAATTTAAAAAAATACTTTTCTAAGTAATCGGGTCATCCAATCAGGTGAAATAGTCAAAGGTCATTAGGTGCAAACCAAAATTTTGAGCTAGACACTTCAAATTGACAAGTCTGATTGCCACAGGTAAATCAAACAGGAATCCAAAGTTCCTGGTCATTTAGTGCAAACATGGGGTCATTAGGTGCATTTTTCATCTGAAAATTTGACCTTTTCAATCAGCAAGTATTCTGATGTGTCAACCGTTAGACAACTGTGATTCTCAGCGTTAAACACATTTTCCATGGGCTTTGCAATAATTCTCCTAAAGATGCTTAAAATGCACCGGATAAGGTCAATTAGTGCAAAGGTCATGTAACGTTCAAAATGTTATATGTCTTACGTTTTTCAAGGAATTCTTTTGAATTTCAGCAGACTGGTGTAACTCAACATGCCACTTGAATACCCTACTTTACTTTGCAATAGGCCTAACCAATCAGAAAAAATAGGTCACAGGTCATTGAGTGCAAACTAAAATTTTGAGCTAGACTTCAGAATTACGTATCTGTTTACTAAGTGCGATTGAGTTTGAATTCTAAATTTTCAGGTCATTTGGTGCACCCATGGGGTCATTAGGTGCATTTTTCTTCTGAAAATTTGACCATTTCAATCATCTTGTATTCTGAAGTGCTTAAAGTAAAACATCTGTGATTATTAGCATGAACCACACTTTTAATCGAGTTAACAATTACTCCCTCATCGGGGCTCATAATGCACCGGAAGAGGTCAATTAGTGGAAAGGTCATTCAAAAAATAATATGTAATTTCTCCTACAATTTTAAAGAATTCCTTTTCATATTGGTAAACGGGTTGCTGTCAGTAACTTCCCATAATAAATACAGTAATACGCACGCGCAGAGTCCGTTACTGTCACGCCGTGACAATAATCTTTCTAGTTCTTCTTATTCTTCTTCCGACCAACTTTGAGGCTTAATAACTCCAAATTGGGTGCAGGTACGGTCTTTAAATTCAGCGTATGACCTTTGACAGTATATAAATTTTGATTGCATATATAATCATATTCCATATAGCACCGGAAGAGGTCGTTTGGTGCAAAAGCCATATAATTTTCAAAATGCTACTTCTCCTTCAGTTTTAAAGCTATCTTTTTCAAATTCGGTGCACAGGTATATGTCAACATGGCAATTTAAAAAATACTTTTCTAAGTAATCGGGTCATCCAATCAAGTGAAATAGGTCAAAGGTCATTAGGTGCAAACCAAAATTTTGAGCTAGACACTTCAAATTGACAGGTCTGATTGCCACAGGTAAATCAAATCGGAATCCAAAGTTTCAGGTCATTTAGTGCAAACATGGGGTCATTAGGTGCATTTCTCTTCTGAAAATTTGACCTTTTCAATCAGCAAGTGTTCTGATGTGTCAACCGTTAGACAACTGTGATTCTCACCGTTAAACACATTTTCCATGGGCTTTGCAATAATTCTCCCAGAGAAGCTTAAAATGCGCCGGATAAGGTCAATTAGTGCAAAGGTCATGTAACGTTCAAAATGCTATATCTCTTACGTTTTTCAAGGAATTCTTTTCAATTTCAGCACACTGGTGTAAGTCAACATGCCAATTGAATACCCTACTTTACTTTGCAATAGGCCTAACCAATCAGAAAAATAGGTCAAAGGTCATTGAGTGCAAACTAAAATTTTGAGCTAGAGACTTCAGAATTACGTATCTGATTACTAATTGCGATTGAGTTTGAATTCTAAATTTTCAGGTCATTTGGTGCACCTATGGGGTCATTAGGTGCATTTTTCTTCTGAAAGTTTGACCACTTCATTCATCTTGTATTCTGAAGTGCTTAAAGTAAAACATCTGTGATTGTTAGCATTAACCACACTTTTAATCGAGTTAACAATTACTCCCTCATAGGGGCTCATAATGCACCGGAAGAGATCAATTAGTGGAAAGGTCATCAAAAATTTAACACGTAATTTCTCCGACAATTTTAAAGAATTCTTTTTCATATTGGTAAACGGGTTGCTGTCAGTAATTTCCCATAATTCCAGTAATACGCACGCGCAGAGTCCGTTATTGTCACGCCGTGACAATAATCTTTCTAGTTTATAGTTGTTGTTCCGACATGTACGCCAATCCGTGAAATTTCATGGGCGACAATGATATCACAGCTCCGATTACAAAAACATCTCCCAACATACATGTTGAATGCTCAAGTGCTAGTAAGAATGCGAGAACACTTTCAGGTACACGAGTATGTCTAATTTACATGCAAAAGATGTCACACTATAAGAATCACAATAGACCTCAATAGATACGGCGCGTAATGTGTATACAAAACAAATCAAATAGATGGCGCAAACATCGTCACAAGAGGTCTCACGAGTTGTCACGATTTCCACTGCAGGTTGTTTAGCAGTTACAGCTGGATTGTTTTAAAAACCCCTCGACCCCCACACCCAACCANATCCTCGTCGCCAAAATGTTGTGTTCGTAGAACCAGTAAAACAACACAGATGAGAGTAAATTATAATACGTCTATTTACTTGGAGAACTAATACAAGAAGGGGATGAGCACGTGGCTTGTGGGCATAAATACCACGTGACTATATTCTAAGGAAAACCACAAGTAGCATTGCCAATACTCAACAACTTTAAAACTACACGAATATGCCTGGCTCAAGACTGATGGTTAAAGACAGAAAGTAGCATAAGAACATGATCTGAAATGGCGTATTGTGGGTGTGCTATCGTTGTCACGGAAATAGTTCTACGAGCGGTTACAAATGACCTTGCTCTTCTAAATTTAGGGAGAGAATGCGTTAACATGTATACACATAATTACACATTTTAGCATTTGATTTCTGTCGTATACTCGTTTACAATGTACTACATGTAACTTTAATATGCTTTTTTAACTAAAAGTTTGTTTTTTCAAACTGTATTTACTGAAGAAATTACATTCATATTCGTGGCCTTCTCGCACTCTCCCCATAGTTTGAATCTGCCATTCAGTGAAGAGCAGACGAGACGATTACACTCTGTCAGGAAGGAGACGATTTGTAACGTTAGTAGGTCTTTGATTTGATGTAGTCGCGTTTTTTTCAAAGTTGCCGATGGACTCTTTTAATTGTAAAAATAGGGAAAAGTCAGCCAAGACTCGTTGGTCTTGCAAATCAGCACTTGTTCTATGATTTTTGTTCAGTCGAGTCAAGCTTGTGACGTTGTGTCTCTATCATTAGTCGATGGGGTCGAAGGTCGTGAGTCAAGGGAGTTGTGGGTCGAGGAGGTCGTGGGTCGAGGGGTGTGGAGTCGAGGGGGTTTTAGAACAATCCGTTATAGTTTTACATGAGATATTTTGCCTTTTTGATTTTGAGTTCACTCTTACAGCGTGAACCAGTATTCCCATGCTCATTGGGGGTAGTACAATAACATGAAGCAAACATGTCCGCCTTATCTTCATGAATGAAGATTGCGCTTGCCAACATAAAGTTTTACTGTTTTTACTCATATTTGTCCTTAAAACTTATTGGTTTGACAGTTAACTGAAATATTTGGGCTTGAGAAAAAGACAACGATATTTGCGGACGCAAAAACATCTTTTTAATTATGTTATTTGAATTACGAAATCAAGCTCCCTTTCTCTGTGCCACTTATGCTGTTTCTAGGACGCTATAGAAAAGTGTCCAGATTTCGTCTCCTCACATATGTCTTACCTTTGGTTCATGAGATCCGTCATTTGTGTAAGAATATAAGCCTAGAACGCATCTTCTCTTACCCGAAGAGCACATCCACCGAACTCATATCTCCTTCACTTATATATGGCTTACGGCACCGAGAAACCGTGGCTCACAGGCGGTCAAATACGCCTCACATACCGCCAAACGCGATGCCCTACTCACAAAGCACGGCTTACTCTCGTTGCCTCTATTAAAAGCACTGCTCCCTGTTGCCCCAACACTGTAATATGCGGACATACAGTCTTCGAGCGCTTTGCGGGGGTTGGATATTGATAAGCCTGAACATCGACTTTGGCGGTATCAATGGATTCTAAAGGAATCTTCGTGGACTTGATTATTCATGCTGACTAAACTATCCATTAAAATAACCATACTATTACAGAACTGAACAATTGATCTGTTGGATGCTGTTGTGGTAAGTGACTTTAATTTTTGTTTACATGTGCACATTTTCTGGGACGTATCAGGACACGCTAACATTTCAACTCTAAGGAGGCCTTCATACCAGGTGACGTATGTACATACGTATACTTCTTTAGTACGGAGTATCGGATGTTCACGCCGCCCGTGCGTTGTGCCTAATCTGTTCTAAGTGGCAATGTGACAAAAAGTGTAAAGGGTACACGAGATAAACGCCAAACACACACACACACACACACACAAAACGTAACGAGGGTGGCGTAGATGAAGTAATATCCCACGAAACATTATTCCGCGAATCAGTGGAGACCGAAGGTTGAGGTCAATACCTGGAATAATGTCGAGTATTTATCCCATACTTTTCGAATTCTCAAGTTTCTTTCATTTTCTCGGCAGATTTTCTACATATTTCACCCAGACTGTTCACGAGGCGGATCTCATCCTATATGTATGTACTTGCGCGTTCGGTTACAAGTTTTCTCTAGTAAAAGGAATGTAACGGTATATTACTTGATAAGAGATAACAAAGATGAAAACAACGGTAATTGAGCATTGAACTTGTAGCATTTTTTGAAAATAGTTAAATAACAACAATATTTGATATTGTAGTTGCTGAGGAATCGGCGCCTGAGTTGCAGACGGTATAATATTTAGCATTGAAAACTGAGTCAGAAGTGTCACATAATTAACAATTCGAGATGTTACGTTTGGGACCTGATTGCATGTTGAGTGTTATTTATACTGTTGCAAGTGTATTACTTTAAACTATTTTGGAAAGTTTGGTGATCGAACCGTCCAACCACGTGGGGTCGACATTCACCTACCTTTTGAACTTTCCATATCAGAAAGCACAGGTCATTTTTCAGAAGTAAAACTGCTCCCAAAAGCATACGTTTGAATGTTTAGTTTGGGGAATGTACCTTCATGTTATTTTTCGTGATTTGACGTTAATTTGTTTCAACATGTGTGATAATTGACCACTTGTGTTCTTATTTTTTCCAAAATAATCATCATTATGATTTCTCCTCCGTAACATGTGCCCATGGAATTCGCCTCGGTGGGTACCATAGATACGTCGCGTGATCTGTTCTTAGCATTTTACCACCTACTTGACGTGCGAGCGAGTTCATTAGTCGCATGATTTATGTCAAAACATAAGATCATGAAAATTCGTTTACATCAATTGTGCACTCTATAATACTGATCCTTTATGAAAATCTCACCCGAGTGTACCCGAGCATTCACCCTGGAAGGCAAACTTTTTAACTTTCAACTGAAAAGCAGGTTGTCTCTAAGGGTGTGCGATGTGTGCAAATCAAATCTGTTATGGTTATTTCGGTATACTTGGCCTAAAAGATATATCATTTAAGCATTGAAATGTGTAACTCAATTAATAGGAATTCATTATTTAGTTGATTATAAGTAGGCCCCCTATTGTAGAAAAACAGCAATTAATTAGGAGATCAATACAGTCATCACGTGGAACCAGCCAATCATTTTAGATCACCAGGGAAACCCAGGATACAACTAAAATCATCAATATTTGATTGGAAACAATTACTTGAAAAGCATTTGAAAGTGAATTGGGTATGATATTGTAATACGTGTTTCCGTAGGGTGCATTGTTTTCTGCTCAGTGTCGAGTTGTTGAGTGAGTGATCAGGTGCGATATATGTTCAAAATTTGCGCAGGGCTGACTTCTCTAACAGCATTGGTTCCCTGTATTCAACTCTAAATTTAATTGCTGCTAACCCTGGTTTTGGAATGGGCAGAACTTCTACAGTATTGTTTAGGTTAAGTTTCGAAGGGTAAAACGGGTAAATTCTCCCTTTAGATATTGCACGTGTAATATCATTGACATTTTGACATTTTGCAATTCGAATCTTGTGGAATATCTGCACTTAATTGAAGGAGACCGGTGATCGTGGAAGATTAGAATTAGCAGATGAAACCAAATGAAACAGTTTAGCATTTCCTACCAACAGATTGCGAGGAAAATGTATAACCCCCAATACATGTGTTCACAGTTGAAGTTCCGTTTCAGCCTAGCTGTGTATATTGTCATGGCGGCCAGGGCAAAGTCCAAGGAGACGTATGCCTATCTAAAGGGAAGTGATTATCAAGACGTCTCCAATGAAAACCTCACTTTCAAAGCTCTGTGGAGAGGGTTCCAAGAGAACACGTCGGGTCACGGTTTCAACAGGATCTACCTTACGTCAGGTGTAGAACTCTTTTGGTAAATTATTCAAAACACGTTGGAAGTGGTTGTTTTCTCAGGAGTCGTACAGTATTCCGATATTTAATAAAATCATTATATTTGTATATTTACTATAGTCATTGAGTCGTGTAAAGGAACAGTAAGACAACCCTGTCCCGAATGCTCACCCAAAAATCTAGATTTTAATTTGAATGTTGTGTCATCTATAAAGTAATACATTTCATGTCTGTAGGTTCTATAAAGAAGTTGGTATGGATCCTGGTATGTATTGGTGGCTTTATCGCATGGGGTATTCATACTACCACACTGCTGGTCCGCTTCTTCCACTATCCCATCGCAGTCACGGTGCAAATTCATACAGCCTCCAATCTAAGTTTCCCGGCTGTAACAGTGTGCAACCTGAACTCCATGCGAAAGTCTCAGATTGACAAACTTGCAAACTTGACGGATCTTTATGCAAAGGCAAATCAGAATGCAAAAGACGGAGGTACGTGTTTAAAGCCCACTTTTACACCTTATCTATATATAATTAAAGGAGAGAGCAACCTTTTTTGATGTAATTTTTAGTCAAAATACTGTTCATTTGTTGATTTTCCCAGACATATTAGACATATTAGACATATTTTTAATAAATTAGAGCTTCCCTGTAATGTAAGTATTTAATCCTGTCCTATTTTGGACGTGACGTTTAGGGGACTTAGAATTTCCCCCCATTTTGTTTTCATATAGTTTGGCTGTATGAGCTGTCGAGTCAGTCATTGTTTTACCTCGGTTGTGATAAGTTCGGTCGTTGCTTACGTTTGTTTATGAGTCAGTCAACAAGCCGACCCGCTGCTGCGTACCAGGATGTAGTCGCTGTCGCCTCACGTGCACTTTGAGTATGACACACCTCGCCGTACTTGGCTTGTTGGTGTGAACAATGAGCTAGACATAGAACGCATTGTTACCCGTCCACGCAACGTACAAAGCAATGGATAATTACGGAGTGTGCGGTAAGCATTTTCTGCTGTCGGATTGACAACACCTGATGAAGGGCGCCGTACCGTCGCTGTGATTCCTGGCAATGCCCTGTCGCCATCTCTGAGAACTGCATTTTTTAAGCAATGGCTTGCGAGCTGTGGCCTCTACAGGGGCTCGAGACCCTTCAGCTACTGTCACCTGTGCCTCCGAATGTACCCCAGAGCTAGGCAATGACCATCGCCTCTGTTGGCCCGAACTAGAGGCGATACAGCTCCTATAGGCGCTCCTTACGCCAGAGGCTTTTCGGCGAATTATGCCTCGCACTGGCTCAAGCATGAAAGTCACGTTGTTATAAATGCCTTTTGCGTATAGAGGGACACCTTAGGAGGTTGACGGTGTGTTTAATTCCTTCCAACTCGATCAAATACTTCCGTTATTGAACTTTTTCTTCGAGCAATCACTCGTTCAGTTCCCAAAATCGTGAACTCACCATTTTTATACTGCGCACGCTTCAATTTTTACCGCTCTCGCTAGTTGAAGTGACTTCATGACCTCAATCTTTAAATAGGCCAAAGGTGAGCCATTGCGGTCGTGTCAGTCAAATATTCGTTTCCAAAATGCCACCACTTATACTTGTCTTTAATTGGCGTTACTTGAAACTAATTGTATTTCAATGAATTATTGTTTGTATTTGATAAAAATAAATGCTGTTGATATGACATTTTATAGTCTTTGTGCACATATTTGACATTTTAATGTTTAACAACACGTCAAATGCACGGCTGGTTCCCGGCAGCACGTACGCAAAGGGCGGGAACTTCAGCTTTCAAAGTTCGCTAGTAGGACCGCCACTTCTGACCTTCGGCCTGGTTAAAAGAATCTCTTGGCGTGCGCCGAGTGAAAATGTTGAGTTCACGATTTCGGGAACTGAAATAGGGAGTGCTCGAAGAAAATGTTTGATAATGGGAGTATTTGTTCGAGTTAGAAGGAAATAAACGCATCGACAACCTTCTAAGGTGTTCCTCTATGCGCAAAAGGTATTTATAACAACGTGACTTTGACGGTTTAGTCGGTGGGGGGAAAATTCACCGAAAAGCTTCCGGCGTATGGAGCGCCTATAGGAGCTGCATCGCCTCTGGTTCGGGCTAACAAAGGCGATGGTCATTGCCTACCCCAGAGCTTGCATTTCCGGAAACTATCAGTGATTCGCCCTCTACTGGTGTTGTCTCCAGCCCAGAGCCCGAGTGTCCCCCAACGCACTCCCTTTGGGTGGTGTCCTGAGCACCAGAACAACTCACTTCCAGCCGCGTGACTTCATAGGGTCCACACTCCTGGAAAATTCTAAATAGCTCCAAAAGTGAATTTAGTCTTCAAAAAAACTTATCAAAGTTTGGCGCACCGGCCTGTTCACTGTACGACGAACTGTTTTCCTCACTGGGTAACGAACTGGACCTGTATTCACTCCCACTACTCAAAATCTTTGCAGGGCTGCTTACAAAGTGCGCGATACACAGCAACCGTGCCAGATGTTCACTGACTCGTAAACAAACGCAAGTGATGACCGAACTTATCACGACCGAGGTAAAACAATGACCGAATCGACAGCTTACACTGTCAGACTATATGGAAGCAAAATGGCGGACATTTTTAAACGCCATAAACGCCACTTCCGGAATTGGGCAGGTCTAATTAATTTATGAGTGGGATACTCAAGGAACCGTATTTTTTATTAAAACGATATGAAAATTAGTTGCGTTCTCCTTTAAAGTGTTTTATTTTTAAGCTTCCCAGCTAGTGCAATAAGGTTCTAAGACTTCGTGCGCACGTTAGCCTTGTAGCTGCAAATGAAACGTTTGGTGTTGTATTACTCGTTGGTGGTGAACAATGTGGCCTTAACGAGACATACGGGGAAAAATGTGCTTGGGCATTGGTTTTAGCTGTGCTTGACGTTTTATATTTATACACTTAGATCAATGTGATAGAGCAACACCAAAGCATGTGCACATGCTTCGTAGTCGCCGATTGTGTATTTAGTAATGGGCGATTTTCAAATCACTTTGTCACATTATGTGTGGGCCATTAAGCACGTGGCACCCTTACCCTACGAACACCTAGTGCTACTGCACTGGCGTTTGCTCCGCAGACTCGAGAATCTCGCCAACGGGCCAGATCATACAAGAAAACGCAAAATTAGTTAAAGCAAAAGAATAAAACAATTCGGTAAGTTTTTTTTGGTGGAGACTGAAAACGTGACATTCTTCCAGATAAAAGAAAAGTCCATGCTGTCTACGTTGCTCGTTTGAGAGGATCAATAGCGGGAATCGAGGAAGAAGAGAAACGCAAAGCAGGACACCAATTCGGAGACTTCGTCATTCACTGTAAATGGAAAGAATACGATTGTCTTCACAGGTAGCTAGCACATCGTGGCCCTCCGCGTTATGTTTTATTGTGGCATAGTGGCCCAAAAGGAATCGCGTTGTCTATGTAGCTAAAGTACAGGTAAGGGCGTAGCAAAAACCATTGACCCATAGAAGTCCAGCGTTAAAAGACTTGAGGCAACGTGGGGTGAAAATGACAGTGACCGAGGGGAGGATGGGTGGCGGTGATTGGCGAAGATCGTGGCGACGGCGAGGGAAGAGGCTCAGACATCGTGTCGATGGGGGGGACAAACGTTCTCTTCATAGGGGGGTATTTTCTCCAGTTTGGGTCGCGGACTAAGTGGATCATTTCGATAAATGTGGGGACAGGGAAGGTGACATTTTCGCGACGGGGAGGGTTGAAAACTGTGACGACCTAATGACCAAAAGATAATGTGATGATCCGAATGTCAGTCAAAGACCCCGGTGAATATATGTCGTTTACGAGTTCTCCGCTAGGTGAAAATGCTAAAAGTGCAGTAAAAGCTAAACAGTAAAACGACGAATGTTTGAATGACCAGTACCTTTGAAATGCTTGACTTCCCGTGAAGTTATATTAACTGTATCATTTCTGAAGATACATTTCTTCTTACAATTGTAATGGGTCTATTCGATGCGGTGTCGCTGCTGTACTAGTGGTGATTGAATTGCGCATGCGTCGCTGTCTGCATGTAAACAGCTGGTAAAATGACGGAATTCTTATCAAAATACGTCGTCGCGCTAAGCCTTATTACTGCTATTTTCCGGGGTGCAAGTTTTCGACAGGTGGCCACAAATTCCTAAAGTTAACACAGACGTGGAAAAATGCGGTCAAAAGGGTCATTCAAGTGACAAAAAAGTGTTTGGATGCCGAAGCCTCAACTATGCTATGTCCAATAAAATTCTCTAGATGAGTTAGTTTCCTTATTTTATAGCAGACCCCACCCCCAAGGACTACCAGATTATAGTTACCGAATTATTAATAACATGAATGAGCTATTCAGTAAATTCGTAACGTTGCATTGGGATAATATTGACACCTAGAATGAATTTTAGGTGTCATGAAAAATACACATTCTTAAATCACTTTTTTCCTGTTTCGCATATTTTAATTCAGATCTTAAATAAGACTAGGTTACAACGATTATTAATTTCTACCTATAAACATGAAGATGAAATGTCAAGTAAGGTCTGCTTTACAAAAGTATTTTTGTCTTAGGTTTTCTTTTATAATTTCCTAATAATTTTATTTCATGAAAAGCAGTCCTTCAGCAATAACCTGAGAGAACTGAAACTCTCAATTCAGAAAGTCAACCCTTGATATCCCTGATTATAGAGTCTGTTGCATTGGGAAATTTACAATTATTTTTAAAAAAATATTGTTATTCCTTTGTATGTATGTGGTTGTTCAGTTTGCCATTTTGTTTTTTAATACACTGATTATTGTTTATTCTCGAATCTTGTACAGTGTACGTACAGTGTACAGTAGCAGATTCTTATCCAGCTAGCTACGATTGAAAACATACTTTGCTTGCATGTGGAACTTATAGACAAGTTAATACAAAACTTAAAATTGTTCAAAGGCCCTCTTCAAAAAGCTCTAAAATAGTTTCACACATAAACAAATCAAATGCAATCAAAGAGAATACTTCGTTTTGATCACCGGACATTTCTATAGGTCAACAGAAAAAATCTCAATTCGCAAGCGTAATCGGTAATCACTTCAGCTTTATAAAGAAGCAGCGCACGTGCATTGTATTGGGCTTTAAAACTGAAGAAATATTGTGATTTGAATAATTACTGGCAAACTTGCTTGTTGATGAAAAATTTATTTAATCATCAAAGTGTCACATTTACTTGCTTTTTATTGACAATAAGACAATCGATGGAGTCACTGAATGTCATTTCCGCATAATGCATACCAACTTGAAAAGTTTTTACCATTAGTATCAAGCCTTTCTTCTGGAAGGAAAGTTTAATGTCACTCAGTGAGAAAGGACAAGTATTTATGCCAGATGCTTTTGGATTTCATTTCACTGGGATCGAGCTTCAATGGCCTATAGAACCGCATGTAAAAAGCCCAGTTACGGAGATCCTTGAAGGTAAACACAAAATTATATCACTTGAATCGCTTTGTGCCCAAAATCTGACCCTGAACTAGAACAGAGTGTTGCTAGGTCTTCATTAGCTTAAGTCCTTCATGTTTCTTCCAAAAAAGGAAATAAGCCATTGTTGCCCACACATGACTCATTGCCTACGAAAGGTCATCCTTACCAGCGAGGCTGGCTGGTGTAGCAGTCAGATGTAGTTCCTCTTCACACACAAACAATCCAATGGCTCATTTTCTTATGGTAACTAAGTACTGCGATTCACATTTCTCAGCCCGGGCCGCTGGCTTGTACATTGGACCATGCAGCACTGCTGGTGTGTAGACGACATGCTGCGGGAAGAGAAATGAGTAACAAAGAATAATTAAGTACGTCAGGTTGGGTAAAAATTTTTCCCCTAGTTTTTCAAAACTATGATATGATAACTGCTTTACAATTTCAAACAAAATTAAATTATTACTATTTCCAGAAAGCAAGGGTGTATATGATAAAATAAGTATTGATTTGTATAGCATTGCGTCTTTATTTTTCATTCCTAGCCAAAACAAAATATTTGATACTTGAGTTATTTGAGACAACTTCAAACCTTTGTTACCCATTTTCAAGCTATTTGATTTTTGATTCTTTCAGTAATTTTAAACACAGATTCAATGGTGTGTGAATCACACTGTCTTTTGGTCTAAGGCTGAGGGAATCGTTTCTAAGATTTCTTTAGTTTTCTTCCAATAGAAAATATGAAGACTTGGGTCATTTAAAATGATGGATAATCTTTCTCTTGTTTAAGGTTAATTAAAAATCCTTTGGCACCATTGCTTGCATTTTGGGAGTAAGAATAATATTTTCAAATACGACGTCACTCGTATGTTCACAGCAAAAATGCAATTAATATGAATTTATAAACCACTTTCAACATTTCAAGGCATGAGTTAAGACTGCTCAGTCATTGAGAATTCTGAAAATGAAAATGTAATATATTGTTATGGGCTTACAATGGATAGCAAGCTTCGTGAAACTTGAAAGAACTTCATTAAGGTTGAGAATTACCTAGTTATTACCTGTCATTTCCACACATTCAGTTGCACCAAATTTTACACCCCAACCCCCTATGCCTACCTCCCGCTGAGGACCTGGCAAAACAACTTACATGCTTTTCTTTAAAAATAGCTTCCCTTTTCAAAGGCTTTGTTCTTTGTCTCCGATATAGAAAAGTACGCCTTGACAATAGATCTGCACTGGATATGAAGATTTTACTGGTTATCTGTAGTCAACTGCTTAAAACCAATTTTTGTCCATTCAGTGACGGTTGCAGAAATGCTGCATATCTCCTCTGTACGGCACGATCCCTCAAACCTAAAAAACAAAGGTCACGTGAAAACAGACATGATATATTTCCATGTCAACGCGTAATAGATTTTCGGATGACAAAGGATTGGGAGTAAACAAGTAGTCTAATGGATATTTGTTACGTACCCTTTGGGTTCGGATTTTAGTCTTACCTCACTAACCAATATCGAGTGGATAACATAAACATTCAGCATTGATTGATGTAACTGTATAAACCTGTTAGAAATGATCATTCCAAACATTAATAATGCTGCTGTGAGGTAGGAAAAGATCCCGAGGGCTACGTCAAGTATCGTAACACACATCACAACAAACAATAATTTACCCGACTGGCAACTACCGCGAAGTCGGCATCGGCCAGTACCTCTGTTAACAGGCATCAGTATTGTAAACATGGGATAATCTTTAGTATAATCTCACCTTTCTATTAGACCATGCTTACTTCCTCTGGTAGAAGTACCCTCTTACTTCCTCTCGTAGAAATATCCTTTTCACGCAATCTCAGATTCAGTTGGCACGTCTGAAAGCCATTTCACCTTGAATAAAACGGCTCGCAAAATCGAGGCTGTTTAATCTATTACCACTAGTACACGCGCGCCCTCTAGTAATGTAAAAATTCTCGAATAGCCCCATTTGAACGTGTGCGGGTAAATACTAGATGTGCCATACGTGTGTGATGAGTATGACACTAAATCCTGAATTTCAAGGTACAGACGTCCAATCCTGTTTGGAATTTAAGGTAAGAATGGTATGATTTAGGATTGGTTAAAACGTGTGTTTCCTAGATGAGAGTGAGTTTCCAAGTGTCAGCCAATCAAAAAGCAGACCAGATCGAGGTTTAGTGTTTTGGAAAATTAAAATTTCAACGATTGTTCAATTGTTAATGGCTTGTAGTGAAGTTAACGATGAATGGTCACGTTGCATGTATGAAATTTAACCGTCAATGCATACAGTGTACGTTTAAATGGTTTTACCCTCGAGAAAAAGAGTCCTAGTTCCTTGAAAAGCCGCGGGACATCAATTGGTCAAGCTGGTGTTATTGAAGTAATAAACACGATAACGTAACTAAGTAACTGACAAACATGATATCGAGGGAGTTTGGGTGATGTCTTCACCAAATAGTTACATACGTCGTATTCTCTTTCAGGGACGACTTTGTTTCCTTCTTCGATCCCAGGTATGGCAATTGCTTCACGTACAACAGCGGTGCTCGTTACTTCCAGAAAACTAAGCACGGTGTTGTACATGGAACCGGTCCCGAACACGGTAATATTTGCTACAGCAGTTTTGAGAGAGGAAAATGCGGTAAATATACATCGGCAGTTCGATATTGAAGAAAATTTTGATTGCGCTAGCAGAATTTATTTTAAATGTGTGGAAATGGACTTTTGCCAAGCTTGAGGAGGCGAAAACTGGGATATTACTGACCTCGACGACATATAGATGTTTCCGGGTAAAAATCTAAATCAGTTTTTGTGCATAACATAAAAATCGTTTTTTTTTTGCCAAACTCGGATCTACCAATTTGAAGGTTAAACTTTCGTTTGAATGACGCAAAAAAGATTTGTCGTCTTTGTGAGAAACAGAACATATGTCACCCTTTTCAGCTTAGTGATTGACAGCGAACTGATCAAAGTTTTTAATTGCCGGTGGCATTGTCTGACCGACTGGTTTTCACACCCCCATACATGTAGATTAGATGCTATTGGTACGGCATATAGCTCTACTTGTATGACATTGCGATTTCAACAAGATTTGTTTTGTCTTTGAGGCCTAACGATGATCCTGAACCTGGAGCAAAACGAGTACCTGTCCTTGACAGAAGGCGCAGGAGTTCGCGTTGTTATCCACAATGACACTGTGATGCCTTTCCCATATGACGAAGGGATAAATCTGGAGCCGGGGAAGCTTCATATGATCGGCATGAGACAGGTAGACTAAGAGCTTTCGATAAGAATTAGGTACCGCGGTTGAGAACACGTCTTCCACGCACAAATACATCTTGTGAAATCATGCGAATTCACGCCCGCCTAAAAGGAAGGAAGTTCCAACATAAAACTGATTTTAACCGGTTTCGCTGCTGAAACAACACGAAAACGTGAATATTAACGATTATAATTACAATTAAGCTTTGATTTGCTAGTGCGGTTTGTACTTCCCATTTGAACCGGTCGTGCACTTCCCGTTGAAAGCCCGTGGTTCTCATTTCCTGGCCAAGAATGCCTGATATTCACGCGGGAACATACGATCTCTGGTTCTGCGAAGTACATGTATTAATTCAGTCCATGGGCCAAACTGTAGAGTTTTGTAGCACACTAGCCGACCATAGACTAAAGATTAACTCTTTCAATGTAGCTTGCCAGATGTTCACGGTGTTGTGGACAAGATCCTGTATTTGGGGCGTTGCGGCTAATCTGATGTGTTCTAGTAAAAGTTCATTGTTTGAGCAAGTGAATGCGCCAATGTTATTTTCGTTTCTCATTGATTCTTTTCATTTTTGCTCATTATGTGTAGGTTCAAATTTGTCGGATAGGAGAGCCTCACGCTAAATGTGAGGACCCATCCGTGTCAAACAAATCTCGCAACCTGTACGAAGAAGATCATGGGGTGTACTATTCGCAGCAGGTAAGAGGATGCTGAATTTAAAGTTGCTATGAATCTACCTCTCACCAAGTCAACGGTCAAACGAAAATATACAGCATCTTAAAACTCCTATCGACACGTTCCCTGGTGAGAAATGAAGTGGTCTAACGCGAAGAAATGTTTTCAAAAACGGCGGGTTTATATCAGTGTTATCAGTGAAGCTACAGTAGATGAATACTGTCTAACCCGGGCTGACAAATACGGCGACTATTGCACCCAGGGACAAGTACCGTATGCATTGCCATAACGGGTCTCGTTTGTTTTCATTTGTTGTTTTACAGATGAAATAAATAAATTTCAGTAATAAGGCAATGTAGGAATGATTGATAGTATGAGAATAATGTAAAATTGGGAACGTTGTCGTTGCTTTCTAGTTATCTTCTCTTGTTAAGTCAAAAACACGTTTTCATAATAAAAATGAATCAAGTCTTAGAACTTAACTAGAAAAAGTGGTCATAGTGACAGTGGGAATCGAATTTATAGTCTGTCAAGTTTTAAGTAATGACAAAAATTTACGAAGGCATAGGGAGCAAGTTTAGTTTGTTTTTTAATCTCATCACATTCTAATAATATCATTGTGTTACCATAGGTGGCGGCTTTTTAGACAATGTACAACAAACCCGCAATGTTCTAGCACTGGTAGCATGAATTCATGACGTTTTTGACTCGTATAGCAAATGTCGGAGATCAAATATACAGTGTAACGTTACGGCGACGATCATTGAGAAAAATATGATCCTGTCACGTGCCAATTAAAACAGAATCAATAGAGCTTCCTGACGTCTGATTTGGACATATTTTTGGTTATTTCAGGCTTGTAAAAAGTCATGCTTCCAACTAATTTTAAAAAAGCGTTGTGGTTGCTATTCAGAGAACTATCCGCTTCAGTCAGAAGGAGCTTCGAACTTTTCTGGTGATAAA
Source organism: Phoronis australis (assembly GCA_002633005.1). Classification (NCBI taxonomy): domain Eukaryota; kingdom Metazoa; phylum Phoronida; family Phoronidae; genus Phoronis; species Phoronis australis. Next base: position 61,644 of record NMRA01000793.1, read on the forward strand.
CTTTGCATTGCCAATGAAGATGCAGGTAAGAGCACTAGCCTACAAAGAAGATAATTCTCCGCAGATATAGCTAAAATACTGTTACAAGAAGAAGAAGAAGAAGAAGAAGAAGAATAAGAAGAACATCTACTGCCACTGCTTCGGTTTCAGCATTGTTACCGTATCGTCGCACCATTAGGTCTATGGGCGTCTGTGCGCAACAGCGCTTATATGCGAAACCTAGTCGCATGCACCAATACGCAGGTATAAAAGGACGCGAAGAAAGGCATTATTTTGAATATACTACTACCTTACAAGCCTACTGCTGCTACTACTGCTATTACAACTACTACTACTACTACTACTACTACTACTACTACTACTACTACTACTACTACTACCACTGCGCAGTTGCTGCCTCAGCCGCTGCCTCTGCTACTGCTTATGTCGCAACTGCCACGATGTACAGCAATTACTACTTTTATACTACCGCCACTGCTATGCGCCGCTTTGGCTGCAGTTTGCCAAAAATAATTTTCTGAGAGTCATGTTGGTTGCATGACAATTGGCAATTTGTAACCATTAGGCGGTCTTTCTCGCGCTATTACCTCTCCTTGGTGACACGCCAGTATCGTGAAGTAATTCTGTTGATGGTGTCATTCCTTTATTATTTCAGTTAGGTGTCGAGACAATGTGACTCTGGGTTTCGTGGATGGTGAAACTAAGTGTGACTGTCCTTTGCCGTGCTCGTAAGTATGACTTTTAATCTTAGTTGAAATTCAATTCATCTGCGTCTGCAAAAAGTGCAAAAAGTAAAATTGATGTGACATTAGAGACAATACTTTACAAGCCTCATGTTGATCGACATTATCTGACTTTTAAATTGAGTGTCAATGTAGAGTTGTAGAGTCAAGACACTCTTCTGATAGAACATTCATGCATACATGTGCATACTGAACAGTGCGTCATAAATGTCGAATTTGCGACCTGGAGAGGTTTCGTAGACAGAACTTCTTGCAAGAACAGCAAGATCTCGCAAGACCTCGCAAAACCAAGTCAGTGAAAAGCAAATGTTTCGAGAGAGTATGAATGCTCGGGAGCTTAATATCCTGTCCCAATATGGCGGCCGCTGAAGCGATTCAGTAGTGTAAGGCGAGGTTGGAGTGTTGAATGGTGGCCGGGATTGAAGTCACTGCTTCCGTTCTTTGAGCGAAGATTGTTCGCCACAAGTGCAAGCCAATGTCTTGAGGTCTACGGAGCTCAGTCCCGTTGGTACTTTTGATACAAGAGTCACGTTTTGCGCCCATCCTAAACCAATGGACTTCCCCGCCTTGTCTATTATCTGTTTGTGTTTAAGAGATCACGTGATTGTGATACGAGACTCTTAGTAAGAGTTGCACGTTGATTCCTGATCCTTTTTGATGTCGGTTATCCTCTATTCAGCCACAAATTGGCGTTTGAAGATATGTCAAAGTTGCTTGTTTCCCGCACCCCTATCCAGCCCGCTTCATCAAGGGGCTTTTAAACTTGTTGTTAATGCTAATTATCTCTACACGAAGACCAAGTCGATAAACGCATTTTATTTTCAGGGAATCGACTCACTTGTTGACATCAAGTTCTGCAAAATGGCCAAGTGATCCTTATAAGGTAATCCTTTCATTAAGAACAACTGTAATCATATCAATAGATCATATCCATGAAAACAAGTCTCCGGTGGAAGAAATCTACCTTTGGTGATTACCCGAATAACACTTCCGCCATGAAATAGTGCAAAGTGATAGATCTAACACGGTATCCTGTGCCTTCTTGTTTGCCTCAATCTCTTTGTCGGTTTTAAAGATTCGAGCATACCTGAAAATTGTGAATTTTAACAAATTTCTTTCTGTAGTGACATTTATGTTTTAATACGCCAGTTCTCACACCGCTTATTTCCGTGAAATGACCCCGCAGTTCTGATTGGGCAAACCTTTGAAAAAGAGACAATGACGCTCAATGTAAATTTCTGGGTTGCATCATTTTTTGGCGCAAAACTCCAGGAAGTAGCCAAGAGATCACTTGAGTCACATTCCTGAACTTGAGTGCATGGCAATCGGAGTGGATGAACATGTATGTTTTATCGAGAAAGAGTGACTGCATGTTTTTGGTTGATAAATGTGCAATTTCTGTACAAGGACATGCATTTGCGGTTGCCGAAAAACTGATGTAACTTATTATATCACTTAATTTACTACCTGTCCAGACATACTTTATTCAGTTGCATATCTACCAATAGACTTCGTTCTTTTGACACAGAAAATATGAAAAAATGACAAATTCGTGCCGTCGTTTGCACCACCGTGAAAATTGTTAGTAAGGAGCTGAGAGGTGCGGAAACGAGGTATTGCATATGCAAGTACAAGTGGGGTTTCAGACTTTCGCTTCAGATTACGTTACTTGGTGGATTCCCATCATTTTTAGGATAATGCACAGCTGCGTTTTCATCGCATCGAGTGTGCATAAAATGGTGGTATGGAAATCTGTGGTGTGACGTATTCTTATCGTACTTTACTCGTAGTCCTATTAAGACAATATATGCCGTCGACATCGACACATGTCGTCACCCGCGCGACAATACAATGTCACGTATGTGACGTGGGCGGTAATATATGCCGTGAACACTAGCCCTATATTGTTACCTCGTTCATGGACAACAACATTCGACATAAATTGTCCCTATCCATTTATGTTGAAAAGTAGTCTGTTTATCACGGGTTTTCGGCATATATGTGCATCCAGAATTATGGGGAAGAAACTGTAAAAATTTCAAAACGAAACTGTATAGCTTGTAGAACGTGACAAATCTGCGGGAAATACTAGGTGCTGATGATGATGGTAACGATGGCGATGACGATGATGATAAGACTTGCGTACCAGATCTTCAGTGCAGGGCTAGTTGATAACACACAGACCGTGGTAGAGTTCAGTAACGCTTGTCTCTAAGCTTCATGTAGGACCTCGTTAAAATGCAAGACTTCGCGAGATTACTTGAGATATTGCTGCGTATTTTAAATACGCGGGATTGTGGTTAGATTTTTGTAGCCGCAAGTCAGCTACTGAATTCCAACCGTACAGCACCACCGGGAATTAATTATGTTCATTTTCTAGATTGAAACATTGGGGAGATAATATCCCTCTCCATCCTTAAGATCATTTATTTCTAGGTCTAAAACGAGGATTTTCAATGGATTTCGGAGTTAAACCCAGGGGAAATCGGGTGTTCGATATCCGTTGTCGAGAATGAAAATGTTCAAAAAGTCCAACATCCTAGGTTTGAAACTCCAAACTCGATGGCAATTCATTTCAAGTGCAAAACTTTTTGAAAGTTCGAAGCCAGTCTAGTGGACCTTTAGACAACCCGGGCCTTCTTAATCGGCACTCGGATGTCGCCTACTACATGTACCCTCGACTGTATTACTTCCGATGGTCAATAGTCACTGTATTCGAACTCGTTGACCTGGACCAGTATCTGTATCAAATTTCGAGTCCTCCTCATGGACCTGGCTACGGACCTACATTACATACATTGTCTTGGTTCCGCCCTTGTCACGTCACGAGGGCGCTGCCAATGAACATATGTATGGGCCTGGATTCAATATATACTTATCTAGGTTTAATCTTCTTCAGATTTTTTGTGTTGGGCTGTTCCTTACAACCCTCTCACCAATCTTCGTTCTTAAATTAGTGCCTCTTCAATCCGCCATACTGTGTGTTATGAATAAGAAGTGGACGAATGTTTGGTAGTCATTAATCCAGCACAGAACTCCGAAGCATCCGTTTGGAAATCTTCAAGGAATCTTCAACGCGGGGATATTTCTTACTTAGGGTAAATTTGTGAGCTCATGAAGTCTTTCTCTTACCATCGCAGAACTTCAATTCCTTTACCAAAAAGGCCATCAAAACCACCAGCGACTCAAGAAAACAAAACACTTCATTTGTTTTGGAATTGGCCAACACTACAATTCCCAGTTTGGAAATGAAAATGCATCCCATTTTCGCCTACGTGACTTGAGTTGCCTGCGAATTCTGTAGCAAATCAGGATAACCTAAAGCGCTTTCAGTTAGATATCACAATGGCAACTTTACACCTTTGAAAATTCTCTTCTGGAGTGTACAATATGTGCAATTACAACGTGACACCCGACATATATTGCCACTTTGTGAGGTGAGACAGTGTGTACTGGGTTGCTGAAACACATCGTCGCCTAGGTGGGCCGCAATATGTCGATGTCTACGACGTGTATAATCCCATTCGGCATAAATATTGTCGCTGAGACGACAATATGTATCGAGTTCTACAGTAAATGTGAGGATCACCTGCACGTTCGGGAAGAAAACCTGTTGGTTATCAATTTGTTATTTCAGGACACACTGATTAGCGAGTTGCTGGAGTTGAACAACGGTAGAGTTGATGCTATACTGAACAACAAAGATGATCCGGAGTTCTTTAAACGGAACTTACTCAAAGTCCATGTGTATTTTGAAGATTTAAACTATGAAGAAATTAGTCAAAAACCGGAATACACGGTAGGAATTTTTAATGAAAAGGGAAAACATTTTTTTACTTTTAACATATTTACTCCTAATAAATCAAAATGATGTGCTATCTAAGTCATAATAAACACGCACGCACCACGAACTCACTTAATGGTCGCTTAGTTTTTGACGACATAGGTGATGCCGGATGTCAAATGTGTAGTTGGCTGCGACAGAACCCATTAAATCCAAAGAGATGTTTTGGCAGTATGTTGAACCTCTGCGGTTTCACACCCGGGGTAGAATTGCTCAGGACCCGTTTTCAACCCATAAATGGAATGACATTTTCTTTATTTTCGCGGAATCGCTTCGGTGAATCTGAAATCACCGCCGTTCCGTTGTAATTACTGCGGTAAATATAAAATCACCGTGGCAATTTCGAAATCACCGTGACGGCGGAGATTTTCAGAACCATCGAGAACACCGATCCTTTGAAGTAAAGATTTAGAGAGTATTATAGAATAATCCTTCAAGCTACATTTCATGTGTATGTTTTACTTTTGACTTTTAGTAAATCAAGTTTTCGGATTGCCTATATCGGTTGAGGATTTCATTGAATTTCAAGGCATAACCACAGCTCTCAATGCCCATTGCTTCAAACATATATTTTAATATGAACTTAAAAGTTCATTTTCTCAAATCAATCCTCTAGTCGAATGCACAGGAATTCATCTAAATTCCAGCAAATTTGGATTGTTTATAAAGGTATTCCTTTAAACCTCCCATTCAGAGGAGATCACTGTAGGCGAATCTACATTTTTTCGGTCGGATCTGAAACTGGGTGCGCATAGTAACCCCAATCGTCATCAGGAACAGTTGGAGAATCATTCCATAGCCAATACTCTCTAAGAAGCTTTTCAAAAGATTACTGTTCTCGATCTTCTGGGGTTGTTTAACTTAATTGTAAATAT
>NMRA01000793.1:69824-94254 GCA_002633005.1 Phoronis australis
TTATAAGGTAATCCTTTCATTAAGAACAACTGCAATCATATCAATAGATCATATCCATGAAAACAAGTCTCCGGTGGAAGAAATCTACCTTTGGTGATTACCCGAATAACACTTCCGCCATGAAATAGTGCAAAGTGATAGATCTAACACGGTATCCTGTGCCTTCTTGTTTGCCTCAAACTCTTTGTCGGTTTTAAAGATTCGAGCGTACCTGAAAATTGTAAATTTTAACAAATTTCTTTCTGTAGTGACATTTATGTTTTAATACGCCAGTTCTCACACCGCTTATTTTCGTGAAATGACCCCGGAGTTCTGATTGGGCAAAGCTTTGAAAAAGAGACAATGACGTTCAATGTTAAATTCTGGGTTGCATCACTTTTTTGGCGCAAAACTCCAGGAAATAGCCAAGAGATCACTTGGGTCACATTCCTGAACTTGAGTGCATGGCAATCGGACTGGATGAACATGTATGTTTTATCGAGAAAGAGTGACTGCATATTTTTGGTTGATAAATGTGCAATTTCTATGAAAGGACATGCATTTTCGGTTGCTTTTGACACAGAAAATATGAAAAAATGACAAATTCATGCCGTCGTTTGCACCACCGTGAAAATTGTTAGTAAGGAGCTGAGAGGTGCGGAAACGAGGTATTGCATATGCAATTACAAGTGGGGTTTCAGACTTTCGCTTCAGATTACGTTACTTGGTGAATTCCCATCAATTTTAGGATAATGCACAGCTGCGTTTTCATCGCATCGGGTGTGCATAAAATGATGGTATGGAAATCTGTGGTGTGACGTATTCTTATCGTACTTAACACGCAGTCCTATTACGACAATATATGCCGTTGACATCGATACATGTCGTCACCCGCGCGACAATACAATGTCATGTATGTGACGTGGGCGATAATATATGCCGTGAACACTAGCCCTGTATTGTTACCTCGTTCATGGACAACAACACTCGACATGAATTGTCCCTATCCATTTATGTTGAAAAGTAGTCTGTTTGTCACGGGTTTTCGGCATATATGCGCATCCAGAGTTACGGGGAAGAAACTGTAAAAATTTCAAAACGAAACTGTATAGCTTGTAGAACGTGGCAAATGTGCGGGAGATACTAGGTGTTGATGATGATGGTAACGATGGCGATGACGTTGATGATAAGACTTACGTACCAGATCTTCAGTGCAGGGCTAGTTGATAACACACAGACCGTGGTAGAGTTCAGTAACGCTTGTCTCTAAGCTTCATGTAGGACCTCGTTAAAATGCAAGACTTCGCGAGATTACTTGAGATATTGCTGCGTATTTTAAATAACACGGGATTGTGGGCAGCGAATTCTGTAGCAAATCAGGATAACCTAAGTGTGTTCCGTTTTGAAACCTAAAGCGCTTTCAGTTAGATATCACAATGGCAACTTTAAACCTTTGAAAATTCTCTTTTGGAGTGTACAATATGTGCAATTACAACGTGACACCCGACATATATTGCCACTTTGTGAGGTGGGACAGTGTGTACTGGGTGGTTCAATATATGCAGAAAGTTGAAACACATCGTCGCCTAGCTGGGCCGCAATATGTGTCAATGTCTACGACGTGTATAATCCCATTCGGCATTAATATTGTCGCTGAGACGACAATATGTATCGAGTTCTATAGTAAATGTGAGGATCACGTGCACATTCGGGCAGAAAACCTGTTGGTTATCAATTTGTTATTTCAGGACACACTGATTAGCGAGTTGCTGGAGTTGAATAACGGTAGAGTTGATGCTATACTGAACAACAAAGATGATCCGGAGTTCCTCAAACGGAACTTACTCAAAGTCCATGTGTATTTTGAAGATTTAAACTACGAAGAAATTAGTCAAAAACCGGAATACACGGTAGGAATTTTTAATGAAAAGGGAAAACATTTTTTTACTTTTAACATATTCACTCCTAATAAATCAAAATGATGTGCTATCTAAGTCATAATAAAGACGCACGCACGCACGCACCACTAACTCACTTAATGGTCGCTTAGTTTTTGACGACGTACATGTAGGTGATGCCGGATGTCAAATGTGTAGTTGGTTGCGACAGAACCCATTAAACCCAAATAGATGTTTTGGCAGTACGTTGAGCCACTGCGGTTTCACACCCGGGGTAGAATTGCTCGGGACCCGTTTGCAACCCATAAGAGGAATGACATTTTCTTTATTTTCGCGGAAGCGCTTCGGTGAATCTGAAATCACCGCCGTTCCGTTGTAATTACTGCGGTAAATATAAAATCACCGTGGCAATTTCGAAATCACCGTGACGGCGGAGATTTTCAAAACCATCGAGAACACCGTTCCATTGGAGTAAAAATTTAGAGAGTATTATAGAATAATCCTTCAAGCTACATTTCATGTGTATGTTTTACTTTTGACTTTTAGTAAATCAAGTTTTCGGATTGCCTATACTGTATCGTTTGAGGATTTCATTGAATTTCAAGGCATAACCACAGCTCTCCATGCCCATTGCTTCAAACATATATTTTAATATGAACTTAAAGTTCATTTTCTCAAATCAATCCTCTAGTCGAATGCACAAGAATTCATCTAAATTCCAGCAAATTTGAATTGTTTATAAAGGTATTCCTTTAAACCTTACATTCAGAGGAGATCACTGATCACTGTAGACGAATCTACATTTTTTTCGGTCGGATCTGAAACTGGGTGCGCATAGTAACCCCAATCGTCATCAGGAACAGTTGGAGAATAATTCCATAGCCAATACTCTCTAAGCAGCTTTTCAAAAGATTACTGTTCTCGATCTTCTGGAGTTGTTTAACTTAATTGTAAACATCTTTGTCGTGAGCGGAACAGTTGAGGAAAATGTCAAATTTTGCACTCGTTTGACTTTGCCGGTTCCACCGGGTCAACCAGCTGAGACGTCGGTATCGAGATCAATAACGCTATTGTCTCGCTTCAAAAGCAGGACCTCGCAAGATACTGCGAGAAATCGCCGTGTATTTTCAATGGTAACTCTTGATTTTGGCTAGACTGTTCTCGCCGCGAGACAGTTTTTGAAGTGGACGCTGATTAATGTAAGTTGGAGTTGGTTATTGAGACCCAATCGGATGTCTCACCCGGTTGACCCGGCAGAACCATCGAGGTCAATCAAGCGCGACCCAATTCCATGCTTTTTTCGTGTGACAGCATGTGGCTACATGCAGATATGATGTGTCCGAATATCAATAAGATAATACACAATAGTTTTGGCTTACGAAGTAAATGTACGCTGTAGCGTACATGTACATTACAGTGATTCAAATATGGGAGACAGTTGATCATCTGGCAGGATTTAGTCCGACGCAATTTATACTTTTTCATATGTTGGCTTCAGTACTTGCGCTTTCTAAATGCACTTCTAGTGTTGTACTAGTTTTAATCACATCATATTTTGGCCAAAGTACGATTAGAAAACGGACAATTGCCGCACAAATAAAGAAGTTTATGTTAATTCAACGTTTCGTCTTGTTCAACAAGATATCAACAGGATATGTACAGTAGGGCAAGTGTCGATATTCTTTCAAGTCACATCCATGTGGTGAAATGAGAGTGAGATATACAGGGAAAGTACGCGGGTCATTACCATAGTTGCAGAGTCACTGAGCTCAGCATGCTACTGATTCTCTCAATAACATGCAGAGCTCAGTTACCCTGCAACTATGGTAATGACCCGCTTACTTTCCCTGTATCTCTCACTCTCAATTCACCACATGGATGTGACTTGAAAGAATGTCGACACTTTTTGTCCTACTGTACATATCCAGAAGATGTCTTGTAAGACGAAACGTTGAGTTAATATGAACTTCTTTATTTGTGCGGCAATTGTCCGTTTTCTAATTCTTCTAGTTTTGTTCCTGGTGAAATCAAGTAGCACTTTATTTTTGTAGGGATCTTCGCTGATAGCCGACCTTGGAGGATCAGTTGGTTTATGGATAGGCTGGAGTGTGGTAACCGTTATGGAACTATTAGAGTTTCTTTCAGACCTACTCGTTCTCAAACGGAGCAAATGCAAGCGTGGAGACAATCGCGTGCGTGAACTGCATGCATTCAAACCACGTGCTTAACGAATATGTGTGATGATGTGGGGAAAATCAAGGCGCTCATCGACAACAGTCCCATGTCGCACGATTTGCGGCTGTTTTTATGTTGCGTTTCATAAGGACACTGCAATAAAATGCCGATTCCAGGCGTTTGACTGGTAAATGGCGAAAATGACGCTTGCTCATGAATAAACTTGCTGCAGGTTGTGAAATGGATTTGGAATTTTTCGGTTTTTTTTCTCAAGTCAGTGTGTACGTCGGCTGGCTTCAAATTTATTGACTGGTTAGTTGAATCTCTAGTCTGTCATTGCGTTTTTTTAAAGTTCTTGCAATAACGGTTTCCAACCGTTTTGAGTAAAACCAAGACTACTACACGTCCAGCTTTTATAATAAGACTATGAAGCACAAATTAAGTCATGATGTACTTACCAAGCTCCATGCACACTGTTTGTTTTGCTTAATTCAAATTTAGAACTTTGGCATTCATGTTAGTACATAGCAGGCTTATGAATTTTGTATAGCATAAAGGCATTGTATCCTGAATAAAAGGACATTGAAGGGAGACAATTTTCTATATCAATAAATTGTCATGAGGAACGTTTAATCTACTTTAATTTTTAGCTAGTTGTAGTTTATTTTTTCAATCACTACTTGGTTAAGAGTAGCCTTGATGAAGCCTTCTAACGTTATTAGATACACAAATTCCGTCTTTTGTTGATAAAAAGAGTGTATCGGTGCCAGTCGTTGTAGTTTCGCTTATTTCCAAATACTATTACACTTGTAGGTTGAAAGCAGCCTTTATCAAGCCTCCTAACGTTGTTTTTTTCAAGATATACAAATGAAATCTTTTCTTTTTGAGAAAAAAGTTTTTGGATCGGTGCTTATAATATGAGGTACTGTACAATTTTCTCTTGTATTCTCTAAAGTATGTAAATGATCGATTGAGTTTTTTGCTTCACATCTTATGCGTGTTATGCAAGGTTTGTCAAGAGTGGACATTAGGCAGTGGTCCTAAAGGTGCTGAAACTTTGAAACTGGTATTTATGTTCTTATATTTGAAAACTAGCTGTGGATGCGTTCTAATAGAATGCAAAAAAGTTTCTAAATCTTCTCCCATACATATTCTGCTTACTGATAAACTGTGGCGCATTGACATCAATTACGCATGCGCATGTATTGACAGCTGTTTTTGTTAATTTTTGATAATTGGTCTTCGCAATTTTTATACCAGATAGCAAATTGTCATCTCTGCCGGTATTTTAAGTTACGTGACTTTCAATTTGCCACCAGAAAACTGCCACTAGAAATAAATTAAATTAGATCACGCATGCTTCATTATAATACATAATGAACAAATGCGCGCTGTGTGCAAGTAAAATTCACGGCGATCCAAACTAAATAGTAAATTCCCGAAACTGATGTCGAATCCTATATGTAACTCGCTAATGGAGTAATTGACTTGAGGCAGCTAAAAAGTTGTTTACCAAATGGTTATTTTATTTTCTTCTATGAAGTAAGAAAAAAGTTGTTGGAATCTTTCGACACGCAACGTAACTGAACTTGTGCATATCCTATGAAATTTGCGAATGAATGCTGTGTTTTCGTTTGAAATTACTGTTCCAAACCAGTCTTTTGCCAAAAAAACTAAAATTTGTTTGAGATCATTAACATTCATGGAGTCACCTTGTTGTCCTGTCGTGATTTCGGAGTCTGTGTAAAGTTGATAGTAACGACCATTCACGGCACATAAAATGAGCAAGCGTGTCACGCCAATTTGATCCTTCTCTCGAGCAGTTACTGTTGCTTCTTCTCAAGCTTAATGTCATCCATAGCCTGAGTAAAAAGTAGTTTGATATTGTGTAAATTTTTTTTGAAAGAGTCATTAAAAAAGAATACAAACTGCGTGGAAATCTTGTCGTAAGGGTTGTCATCATTACAAATATTCTGTAACGACAGTAATTGTTTTATTTTCGAAATCTCCAAAGCAACCAGTATGAAATATTTGACTTGGACTTGTGTAATTCTATTACCACACACACGTATAGAAAATCGTCCGTGTAAATTCTTCTAACTTTATTTTGTACGACTTTCTAAATTCAAATAATCAATAATTTGAAGAATTCACCTTATTCAACTACTATCGATGTTTCTACCTTAGTAAATATTTAGTAAATGCGTTCGAAAGATTTTCGAAGTTCGTTTCAATTTGACAGGAAGAAATTCCGGGAAGGAATCGCCGCTATCGGAAGGATAAGACTGATTGGCTTGTATGTAAATAATTTTAAAACTATGTTAACAATCGTTAATGGAGAACAAATAGCACTAGTAAGTCGTATAAAAGACCAGCGATCATGTCATTTGGCTACGGCTTCAGGAGGGTAGTCCATCAACATGAAGGCGTTGGTTGTGTTGGGGTTATGTCTCGTTGTCTCCGCCAGTAAAGGTAGAGTGAACTAGTGCTATTTTGTGTTATACGATGTTGAGTAGAGCATTGTTTGGAAAATTGTGGATAAAAACTTTTTACTGCGGTTGGTCTCTCGATCATATGGTGGCCCAAAGTTGACATTGGAGAATAAAATTACGAAAACATTCACTTCTTCGCAGAGAAAGGCTTTCTGACGCGGAGAACATTTTTCTCAGAAAGTTTTTTTCCGCGGAGATAAGTTTCCTCTGCGGCGAAAAGGTTTTATCCGAGGAGATTTTTTTCGGTGGTGAAAAATTTTTACGCGGCGGAATGATGTATCCAAAGAGATGAGATATTTTTTCAATGTCAGCTTGGGGCCAGCCTACGATCCTCAGATTACAATGGCATGTACGTTTTCCCAATTATTAAATAGTACGAGTATTTTTCATCTATCCAGGGACATGATTTCTGTTAGATTAAGCAAAAATATATAATTGTAAGTAGTATGTGCCAGATTCATTTTCAAACTTGAGCTTCCCAAGGGAAGAAGATTGCGGTCAATATCAACTTTCATCAGGTGGCGCTGGGGAAAAGGATACCGGTCCATTTCAGGTGTTTTTTCTTTTTGAAAACAATGAGCTAATTATATCGCACTACCATATCAATTAAAAAAAAACACAGATCAGAACCAATTATGCTTTTTGACCTCAGACCGTTATTGTTTTGCAATGAACGATGACCACTATGACCTGGAGAGTCATTCCGCTTCACATTAAGCCCTGTTGAGTGCTTCCACTTAAACTGGATTTTGTTATCTGCAAAAGCCCCAATCAGTATCTTTCCTGAGAGAGAAAAGCATTATTCAACAAAGAAATCGCTTTATATTTATATACATATACATATACATGTACATGTACATGTACATGTACATGTACATATACATATACATATACATACACACACACATATATATATATATATATATATATACACACACATATAGTGGATTGTGTGTTTCAGTGTGGGGTCTCTCTACTCACACATAACGTTAGTCATGCCAGCCTAATTCACAAACTTCCTCTTCAAACATGGTCACGGCCGCACTTTCGAATGTTGGCGAGGTTTACACAACATTACTTTGTTTCAAAGATTTAACTGGTCTCATCGCACTTCATGTCTGTTGATCAAACATGCCTACAACGGAGTTCTTTCTCAAGTTAAAGAGACATTGAACGTGAATGCTCGTCAAAAATACCTTTGAAACAATTCCTGACGAAAGTACCATCTCGCAACGTCTAGTAAAGAGTAATTCTGTGAGGAAATTTTCATGCAAAAATCACAAAATTCGCGACTTTTGAAATACACCCACTTGTGATAAATCGCGCATGTGCTCAGTCAGTTGCTTATTGTCGCTTGAGGTCATAAGTCACATTTTCCCACGTCTATGTTTTGCCATACCAAATAAGGAGACGTGCTTTGCCTTGTGGGAGACAAATCGGCGAAGTGGTGAACAGTTAACAGATCGTTTTCTTGAAATCTGAAACTAAAAGAAAATGCTCTGATATCACCGCAGAAATTAGAAATATTTATGAACATACTCTAAAAATACCTGGTGAGCAGGTTAAATTCTGTTTCGGTGGCAGAGAACCACTTCCAATGTTGCAATTTAGTCTATCACGTTCCAGGCCTGTTTAGAGTCACTTAATGCCGGATTGCATTTTTACGTTTACAGAAGGTTGTCCACCTATAGAGAAGAAAACAGTGGGGATATGTATTCATGAATGTACAGCAGACGAAGAATGCGGTCAAGGTAATTAGTAAAGACGAGGCTCTCCGTACTTAGCTTCCAGGGTTGTATGTTATTTCATCCTATATAGTACTTTAGTGAAAACTAATTCCAAAGTATTGAAATTTTGCAAGTGAAAAGTTTTCCTTCAAAAGGTTTTGAAACAGAATAGTTGTCGATCGGTTTCACTGCCGAAAAATGCGTTTTGAGATTCTCATTTTGAAATTATTGTTGGGTGGGATAGACTTCTTTAATTGTTTATTGTTGGATGGGATAGACTTCTTTAATCTATTATTGTTGGATGGGATAGACTTCTTTAATTTATCATTGTTGGATTGGATAGACCTCTTTAATTTATTATTGTTGGATGGGATAGACTTCTTTAATTTATCATTGTTGGATGGGATAGACTTCTTCAATATATTATTGTAGGATGGAATAGCGTTTTCTAATTTATTAGTGTTGACCAGAGCTATAAAACGAAAAATATTGTGCTTTTGTGATTGCATTACAAAATGCCAATTCTCGCTGTTGTCTACGAGACATCTGCTGAAATCAGGTTAGCTCTGATTTCTGAAAAAGCGCCACAAACTAACAAAAAAGTGATATTCATCCTCGACACAATTCCTGGGGCATAATGTATACACTGCCTTCATGTATCACATTTAAGTGACGACAAGTTTCTACTGCCAGTCTGTGGTATGCACATCGACAACGTGTATAACTTTGCACCAGTGCTCTTGGAAGGTTATCAATTTCAAAATTGTTTTCATGCTCAAATACAACTGTAAATTTTTTATAATAGTTTAACTAAGAATTGGAATCAACATCGAACTGCCATGTTTGCAAAGCACAGTCCTTAACACATTGTGGGAAAATATTTACAAATGACACTTGACACGCTACAAATGTCCATCATTTTCATCTAGCCAGCGTAAGCAGCCCTTGTGTTACGTTCCCGTGGCATATTCAAATTTTTGAACCAGTATTTAATACTGCTAACAAAGGATCTCGCAAACATAGGGTATCCGCCACATTTACCCAAAATTGCAGCGCTAGAGCAAGTACCGCCAAGTCCTAAGGTCAATTTACAAAATTTTAATTATTTTTTTTCTAAACACTCATATTCTTTAAAACCCCAAATCTTGCCACCATAACAAAATGTTGGGTACACCAGTTTATCAGACAAGTAAAAGGCAAGTGATGGGGGCATCTCGCGACATCTGCGCTGTGGTTTAAAAGCAGGTGATGCAACTTTATTTTCTTGGAAAGAGAGAGATTTTGTAGCTTTCGACCGTGACAATTTAGGTGTGATAAAAACATCAAGACATTTATAATGAGATACAGCATCAACTTGCTGGTTGTTAAAAAACATTTCTCGTAATGTCTTAAGAGACCTCCATTTCTAAATACAATTATTTTTGTTTTCTTTAAATTCACAGCCATACCCCATGAATCACAATGATCATTTTGAAAATTCAACATGCGTTGCAAGTTAGACGCTATTAGAGAGCACAAAACCATGTCAGCTGCATACAATAGTGAATTAATATTTGTAGCATGCTCACCTAAGCAGGTGCTATTGATGTCACTACTTGAATTGTGTTTTTCTAATACATGTACCAATAGTGTTATTAAATAAGTCTGTTAAACTATCACGCGATTTAGCACACGATCTCAGCTTGCTATATATTGATCGCAGAATTGATAACATATTACCATGAACATTAATTTGCATAAGTCTATGAAACAGTAAGCTATGTGGTACTCGATCAAACGCTTTTGAATAGCCAATAAATGCACAATATAACCTGCCACCTTGCTTGCTTATGTGTGTCTGACATATCGCATACAAAGAAGATATATGATCCACAGTCGCATAACCCTTGCGACACCCTGCCCGGGCTTCAAAATGTCGACCATTACTTTCGGCCCAATACAATCGCTTATTCAGTATTCTGGTAAAGAGTTTCCCAATAGCCAACAGAAGCCAAATAACTCTATAATTATTCTCATCGTCCACGTTACCTTGTTTTAACAAGGAAATTAACATTGCATCACACCAAGTACGCTCAAAAGACTGCTATTTATCGAACCGGCTGCTGATCCGCTTGCAGAACTTTGGAATACGGCTGCAGGTTGCAGGTCAGATTACCCAGTGATATTGACCTTAGGAAACCAGTTTTCTCGCCGATAGCAAGGTACTGATTAGGCACATTTTACCTGTTAGGTTTCAAATGTCTTTATTTCATAGCAGAACTTCATCGGTCATTTTTCAATCATATTTTTCGTAAAATTACATCTAAATTTACTAAAGCGAGGTCGTAGGTACATACCGCTATCTGACACAGTACGGGGACTATTGCATTCAATTATGTGTACATGTACAGCACTTATACACTTGCAGCAAAAGAGAGACTAGTTTTGTTTTGATTCTCCGTTTGGCAGAAGAAATAACTCAACATCTGAAATAAGCAGATTAACAGGTTTAATTTCTCACGATTGCCCTCTCTGTCTGAGGAGGGCTCGTAAGTTGTTCAATACATGCAGTCTCAAAACTAATTTTTTTGTTTTAGTTGCTCATTTTGGAGCTTCGAAATCGCTCTCTGTCTCGCTTTAAGGTATTTACCATTCAGTGTTCCGATATTTTCCCGTTTAAACTATTTCACATGCCCACTCTCTGTGGGTTTTTTATTTCTCCGTGCGGAATCTATTTTCTTAAAAACAACAGTCTAATTAAAACTTTATTTTAGTTTTCTCGTTTTTTCAAGGAAAGAAATGCTGCTCAAATGGTTGCGGAAGCATGTGTGTCGCTAGTAATGTTTCCGACACAGTTGAACCGACACTATGCGCTGTGAAATGCCTCGTGGATCCGTGTTTGAAAACGCCTAAATGTCCTGCGTATCCCAACGCAACATGCAAGTAAGTTGGAATCGTAATATTCATTTTCCGTTGTAAAGAAAATTTATTTGCCATTGAGAATGAGGCTACGTCCACTCTAACACCAAGCTGTATGAAATAATCCCCCTGGCTTGCTGCAGTTCCATTTCATTTTGTTTTTATGCAGGGAATAACCCTTTGGTTTTAACAATTAATAAGACCTAGCCGTAAGACATTTTATTTGACGTCTCAGAAACCACACGTTGACATCGGTAAAAACATGGAGTTTCTGTATGTTCGTCTTGCCTCTATTATTTTGTTAATTTTTATCGCTATTTCTAACAGCAACTTACTTAGGCTCTGAAAACAACTTTATTGTTGCAAGAACTGGACATATAATCGATGTTACATGGGCGGTGCAGGCCCCCCCCCCGTGGTGCATCGTCTATAGACCATGGGCGGTGCAGCACTAAAGCGGGGGCTATAGCCCCCCGCCCCCTATGTTGCGCCGCCCATGTGTCACTGACGTCATATTAGGCACTGAGTATTTTACCCTCATAATGCCCAGCACGCCGAAGGTTTCTCCGCTTTAAAAAATAGATAAGAAAACTGTTAAATCACAGGGAACATTATGTGTTACAAAATCATTAGACTTCAAATAGAGTTGGTATATAATTTGATACGAGGAAAGTGCCGTGTTCACAAGCACAATATCCTCTCCGGCTGGTTAAAAAGCAGCCAAACTACCGACAAGCTTGTGCATTGGCTACTGGGAAAATAGACTAGTACCTGGAAACGAGACTTGCTCCGATCTATTGTGGCTCTAGATTGGTGATAGAAATGAAGTGGAGAAACTTTGCAACAATTGAAGGTAGGGCCTCTCAACCTATTGCACATGCTGGCCTATCTTTTGCCTTTTTTCTGTTACTTCTGTTACTTGCTGATATTCGCCTGTACGCCTGTATTCGTATTATACTGCTGATAAGGCACTTCTTGTATAGAATATCAACAACATAACAACCAAAGGACATTTTATCTAAACTTCACTGCATTTTAAAAGTGAAAATAGCTACATTGTAAGCCTATTACGTAAGTCAACTCTCGTTACTTTAAAAATGAGTTAGTCAATACTGTCAGAAACTTGACTGGTTCGAAGCCGAATGCGCGGTAGAGGTAGGAACGAGGTTACCGGGAAATGAATGTATCTAAACGCGCAATTTCCTCTTCGGCTGTTTGAGTTCACCCAGACTGTTCTACATCGAGTCAGTCCATAGACAGCCTGGAACATACTGAAATCACATGCGAAATTTTGGCGACACCTAGCGGTAACTGTTCACAAAAGAGGGAATTTTCAGCAAAAGCTTTTTGCAACAATAACAACTGAGGTTGTGTTCGGACTCATTATTGTAAACGAAATTATCAAGAGCATCCTCTTTCGAGTTACCCCTGTTACCCTGGTCTCTTGGCGGCAGTTAGTCTTTAACATGTAAGCCATAGGCCGTAGCTCCAGTCTTTTCATCCTCTGAGCATGTCAGGGGGTCAACTTGATTTTTTCTGTATGGTTAGATATACCATCAAGCAATTGAGACCTGAAAAATTCCCATGTTTTAAGTTACACATTTTTTTGTAGAAAAACTGTTTTTTGTGAGTCCAAATGTTACATTATTGAACAAGAGGTAGCGCTAAATCCAACAAAGGACTAACACAAAATGGCATCTTAAGCCAATCACAAGCTCAGAAATTAAGTAACTGCAGACCTAATCTAACATGGCGGCTCCCTTAGGAGCTGCTGTCAATGAATGCTGCATACACTTTCAAGCAGTAAGTTCATCGGATCTGTAAAGTTTCTTGAAACTGATATGGGCAAAAAGCATTAACTGTGCGAAAGAATGACTTTCGCTAGAAGATGAAGACAGTAATGAGCACAATGTGTGTTACCAGTTGGCATTTGCATCAAGTAACTTCACGGATTGATGTGGGCTCCAGGCAGTATCACAAAGTTATATAAGCTTACTGACGTTACAAAGATAGAAAGAGCAAAGAGGAAAGATTGCGAAACTACAAAGTGTGCCGAGAACAGAACCCCCTGATTACGACCAAGATGATGGTGAGTGTTATTTTTTCTGGGAGTATGACAAATTGAAGCAAGACACTAGGACAGTGACAGTTTAGTCAGTTCCTCAATGGGAAACAGGTCACTTCAAGCCCGAGTCAAGTTGTACCCAAGCCTAATTTCAAAAGTATTTCAAAACTATTTATTGTTGTTTTATTACTTCATTGTATTATATTACTGTTTTTCTTGTTGAGGGCCCTCTTGGAAAGCAGTGCTATCACTGAAGAGGCCACCCTCATTTTAAATATCACAATAATAAATACATAAATAAAATTTTAATTTGGCAAAGCAGTGATTAAAATCCATCAATCATGTCATATTTATGCAAAACGCAACAATATTATCTGTTATTTAGTAAATGAAAATGAAAATTTATTAGTTATGTTTTTAGCACAGGTACGAGTTAACTTGGGTGCGAGTTGGCTAAGGTACGAACTGACTGGAAAGCCCTCATATGCACCAAATAGTGTTCCAACAACGCAGCACAAAATTAATTTGTAAGCAACCATCAACAAACTATGTTGAATGAGTAGAAACTCAATAAAAATGACTGTTCTCAAAATATTTGCGATATATTTCGTTATTCGTCGACCATTTATTTGAGGTAAAATACAATTTAGGATACTTGCATGATTGTAAAGACTTATTTGCATATCTGAAATTGTATGTTAATTTTCAAACAAAAAGTTGTTTTCAAGACCATTTTGCATACAAACCCATAGGTATCTTTTCACAGCTGTCTGGGCCTTGTACATGCGCGTTTTATTCTGACCACGGTTTTCATTTTTAATTTGCTTGATTGTAGGTGGGTTGGTTTTGGATGCTGCTATGGCAGGAAATGACATGGACCTTTTGATCAGATTACAGAGAAGAGATATGGTAGCACTTGAAGCCAAATACCATCGTTCTTGCTATAAAAGCTTCACAAGACCGCTGGCAAAACAGAAATCTGACGATAGTGAAAGCACAGATGTATTTCAAGAGTTTTGCGTTGAAGTTGTGGAGCAACAAATAATCTCGCAAGAGGAAATATTGCATTTGACTCTGTTAAAGTCACTCCTGGAAGAAACTTGTCCAAAAGAGGTTGTAATGTATGTGTCCTAACTGGAAATCTGAAATCGAAATTACAGAGAATTTGCCCTATTCTACAATTCCTTAGTGCAAAACGGAATCAGAGTGAATTGCTTTTAAACAAACATTTGTTCTTGTGTAAATGCAATACTAAGATGCACTGAAATGTGAAACTGCCAAAACTGTGAGAATATCAAAGTGAGTGATGAAATTGGGTCAGATGATGAGTAACGGTGTGATGGACTAGCATCCCAGCCAGAGGAACTTGGAAAGACATCTTCTCAAGAGACAGAAACCAGTGAGCCTGGTGATTTGTGAAACATTTTTCTATTTTCATGTTTAAGTCTCTAATAATGGCTTTTTATCTTGTTAATTTCTCGGCCTTTTGTACTTCATCCGATTGCATTTGTTGTTATTTTATATCTTTTGTCTCCATTTTTTGACAAATTGTATGCTTTGGACTTGTAGCAATGATTGTTTTTGTAAGACAGATTAGTAAATGTATGATAAAGCAAATGTGAGACATAGTCAGTTTTGATAATTATAGTTTTACCAATAGTAAAAACAGCACAAATTACTATGAATGATAATGCCATATTTCGCCAACAGGTAGCACCTATAAATTCATATTTCTTGCACAATTTTACATTTTAATTGAAAAATATAACAAGGTACATGTATGTGTTTATTATGACTTAATAGAGCCTGTAGGAATATTATCTTCAGTATCATCCTTTATGGAACTTATTTTCTTCTTTTCTAACTTTTTTAATTCCATGTAAAATTTTTTGACTTGGCACAATTTCAACATCAAATTTCACAGAAATGTGCAAGTTTAAACGCGAGAACTTTTTTGATTCATAAAGTACAATGATTTGTGACATCAAGAACACCTGAATTAAATTGCCCCATCCCCCAAAGTAGTCACAGAAGTGGTTTTCTAGGCCATGGCCTAATGCTTTACACGGGAGACTTCTGGGGAAGTGGAGTCCCAGCTTTTCATCACACACGTTGATATTTTATCCCAGAAATTGATTAGGTGCTTGATACTTTGGGTTGTTTTTTGGAGGTTTGGAACCTCATATCCCATATTCCAACTGAGGCCGGGAACTGATTTGCTTGAAAATTGGGCTCGTCTAAATACGGGGCGCAGGTCTTAACACGATGCCGAAAGCAACATGCGCGACTTTGTTGTCGCACCTTGTGCTGGTCCGAAGTTAGTATTACACTAGCCATATCACTCGCTGCGATATCGATGCGACCAATTTTCATCTGTTGGATAATTTTTGTTGCTGGGCCCAAGCCGCACCGGGTGTGCGATTGACCGCTCACGTAACATACATGTAAAGCGGGACATGTGCTTACGCGTACCCTCAAAATGATTATAAGTCATGCCACGTGTAAGTTTAGGCAAAATAATACAAAATGTCTGGGCTTTTGTGAGTTTACCTGTGTCATTTGAAAGTGCAATCATGTGAAATGCATGACTTTAAATAAGTAAATGGATACGAGATTGTGTTCAATGTCATTTGTGTTTTGCGTATTTTGAGGATCAATAAGTCGCAAATAATGTGTCCACCTCATGGAATGACGAACAGGAACGCCTATGCGTTTTGTGTGTGCTGGAAGTAAGAATGATCTAGTCGAATACATAAGCATTGAACTTGCTCAGTGCTTGCCTGTAGTCATATGCAGCGCATTTGCTTGGTTGGTACTTTTGGGTGAACCCTTTGTTTTGGTTCTGTAATACGCAGACTGACGTTCCTAATTATTCATAATAACCCCATGGTAGGAACGGTGATGTTCCAACGGGAAGAGTGTCCCAATAACTTGTTTTAGGCATATTCGAGTTTTGGAATTTGTGATTTTGGTTTGGCCATTTTAGCGAGACGGAAAACTTTTTCCTGTCAGTAGTTTGTACTGTACGTGTTCCTGTATTTTTCATGTTGTTATAGAGCTAACTACTGCGGCGGATGCAAAGCGGAGTTCTTTGTGGACCAGGTCAAAGTTGACAATTGCCATGTTACTCCAAGTAAGTTCAGGAACGTAGACGCAAGGACCTTGAGAAAACGAAAAATCACGCGAGATATCGTAATACATTACAAGCAAAGTACGCGACCAAACTAGCTTTCAATCCTGAGATTCTTGCGTCTACGGAACTCAGCGATGAGACGTATTTCTGGTAAAGTAATCTTGGCAAACGACCGATCATTGTTGGTGATATCTGTCGACACTGCCTGGCAAAAGCATTGTGAAACGCACTGTAAAGTTGCTCTGTGTTAAATTTCAGTTTACAGCAACTGCGGCTGGCATCGCGACATATAGGCCATAGTCCATTCGACTCTAGGAAGCCTAGAAAATCCCTTCCGTGGGCACTTTTTAGGGACAAGATAATTTTGTTGTTTTTAAGGTCATCACGTACTATACTTTAAGAATCTAAAAAGTTCCCAATGTTTGACTTGCACGTTTTCGAGAAATTTGACCTCATAAATATGAATTTTTGCATAATTTGGCATAGAAAACCAATCTTCAAAAACCAACAACACTAGACAAAAACTGAATGATAATTTGATTGGAATTTGTTCATTTGAATTTACTGAACAAGGAAAGTGATATATAATATGATATTAGGCGGAAAATTGCTCAAAAAGAGAAAAAGAAATATTTTAGCAGTGTCTCCTGTTGGCCAGAAAACATTCTACTGTATTCTGATCTGCCAAAAAATAAATACTGTTAAACATTAGGATGGAACTTGATTAAGATTTGATATCACAACCTACATATGAACAATATACATTTCCAACACTTCTGCAACAAATTCACTGTCATCACTTTCATTAATTGTCACAATTAATTATCATTATCCACATAGCTGTTCACTGTCAACTGCCACAGGGAACAATACACCCAACAGTCCCCACAGTCACCAGCATGATTAAATGTTGTCAATATTTTCCATTAGGTTGAAAATTTAAAGTTCTTTAACAACATAACATACACTTATTATGTTTCTTCATGCACTCCATCATCATTTATATCATCATTATTTCACACTTACCATTAACATTCTTAATGGCATTTTCTGGGGCTAAAGGCAGAGTCATCCCGTGGAGCTTCAGACTAACGTGCTCCAAAAGCCACCCATTACCAACTGGAGATGGTGCACTGACATGCTGTTGCAAGGCTAGTTAGTGAATGGCACTCTGGTAGTTTGCTCTTTTAGCATGTAACAGCAAACAATCATGATGAAGAGGCAGATCACAGATTTCAACCTGAATATGTGGTAGTGTGCTTTGTTAACTGTTAATGACTCACCGTACAGCTTGCATACAAACGGTTTTATGTTTTCCAAGAGTTAACCAGGAAACACAAACTTTTGAGCCCAAATTTAATGGCAAAGACAAAGTTAAAAAAATCTCTGCAAGCCTACATCGTACCCAAAATAAAAAAAAGTTTTGACAACCTGAATACCATTTCATCTAAACACCTTGTTACAGTAATCCTATTTAACTGAAATAGATAACCAAAATGCTCTTCACTTAAGCACACATGTGGACATTTATTAAGATTCCCTGGGTACTTGAGAGCTACAAATTGTATGGACACAATACTTTTCTGGCATTTGATTGGCTGTTCGGATCATTCTGCATTGACACCTGGTGACTAACACATTAGTTGAGGTTATATTTTCCCAACTTTTAAATTAAAATTCTAACTACATGTGCAAGTGTATTCTTGGGAATTTTTTTGAAATTGAATTTTGAACACATGTACATGTAGATGGGTTTAATGCAAAGCTCCCGTTGCCCCCAGAAAGTAGCCACGGAGGTGAAAGATAGGAGAGCTGGGACTTTGGCCTAACGTAAACGCTTAGATCCGAAGGTTAGTGACACGTGACTCGTATAATGAAAAACAGTTCCTCAGTCTTTGGGAATTGTTTTCACACGTTTGGTGTGCACTGCTATTAGAGATGATCTGAAGAGGGTAGCAAAAATGTAGACACGAGTCGAAATTCGTCAAATCGAGTTCACTTTTAGCGAATCCTTTGTTGTCGAGTAAAATGACATGGTAACCATTGTCGATCTGTGCAACAGTAACTAAAAAGATTGACTTTGTTAGGTAGGCCTATAGTGAGTAACCACGCAGATGTAACTCGTGTCATTCCAAACATTATACGATAAGCAATAAAACAACAGGCAATTATAAATGCGATTTTTGACTTGTGATTAAAAGTCAACCCTATTTCGGGCCTTGAGTGTTTGCAAAGAGAAAAAATACATATTGTCTGACCCTTTTTATCGTATTTGAGATCGACATGTTCATTCAGTATAAATATACCCGTTTTAGCCGTAAGTTGTTAACTTTTGGAATGCTTTACTGCAATGAAAAATCCCATTGTATTCTAAGCTTCATTGTCCTGATATATCTACGTTTCAGCGTGTTCACCAGTGATGTGTAAACTTTTATGTCGCCATGGTTTCCAGAAAGATGAAAACGGATGTGACGTGTGCAAATGTAGAGCGAAGCCAGGTATAACAGTGAACTGTTTATGATCTGTAATAGCGTCCTGTATTCTGTACCTGTAACTGTAAAATAGGCAGAATGAAGTTATCACTAAACACCAATCGCGAGGTCATGGCAAGGTGGACCTGGCTAACTATGTTTCCGTTATAAGCCAAGCGCAGTCTGAGAATTTTCACAGACTTCAAATCAATAAAAGTCTGAGGGCCTTGGTAATTTCACTTCTACCAATTGCAAAAAAATAGTCCCACCGGTTCTCTCAATTTTCGCTATGACTGGTTCGCGACATTTCCCCGAAACAAAAAGTGGGTAACTGGTGGCTAACCCGTAAATTTGTTAAGCCACTTAAATTCATGTGCACTGTCACCTTTCGCAAGTTCAATTACATGACGTTCATTTTTTGACTTCATGTAGTTATCAGTTCTTACTCAGCAATGTTTCACATGTTTACTGATCGTTTGCTTCAACGGTTTTCTTCTTATTTGCAGTCTTGTGTGACAATGATATTCTGTTAAAATGATTTCAAACTCGGTTTTTCCTAATTAACAGATATTGAGAACAACTTTCCCATAGAGTTATCTGAAACAAAATAATGCTCTGTAACCTTAGACAACCCTCAAAATTTGTAAACTCCTTAAAAGTCTGCTAAGCGAACAAACGTAACCAATACTTTAGGCGCGGTTACACTACTGTACGGTATACCACCCTCCCAGAACCGTGTCCAGTTTGTGACTCAGATTTTTACTTGAATCCTACTCTTATCAGTCATTTGGGACGCCAGGCATTGATTGAACTCACCAAAAGAAGGTTTTATATTCTTTTAAGAAAAGTGTTGATGGTATTTTAGTGTGTCGGCGTAATGTGTCACTGTGCCGACGTAGACGTCACTGTCGCTTTGGATTCCTGAAAGACAAGAATGGATGTTATACTTGCAAGTGCAAACGCAGACCAGGTAAATGTATCACATTTTCGATTACTCGTGTGAACGTGACGATGCCCGGGTTTAAAAGGGTCGGGAGGTAGATGTAGGCGCAATGAACATGCAAGAACGCTCGATCCATTTCAACCGGTGACGGACGACACCGCCATCTGAAAAGTTATTTCGAAATAACAGAAGAACGTTATTATGGTCGGTTAATTAAAACATTTCAGAAGTTATAGTTCGACTTCGAAATTTAATTACGTTACTTTCAGCGTGCCAAACGACGTGTAGACGATTTTGCCGTTTTGTATTCGAGAAAACCGAAAAAGGATGTCTCACTTGCAAATGCAAAAGACCAGGTTGTACTTTGATTTATAACGCAATATTTTTGTGTCTTTTGTTACAACCGGAGATAACGTGTTGCAATCACATGTGGTTCCTGTATTTCCAGATTTGAAAGATAAAATTATTTTCGAAATTTAAATTTGACGACTGGTCATTTTAATTTTGAACGGTAACTTTTCGCTTATACAGTGTTCGGCCAACGTTTTAATCGGAGGGTATTATAAACGCTGCATTATAATAAAAGGAGACAGAGCCTTGCCTGGTTTGCCGTCTGAAAAATTACATGTGAAATAGCGACAAATGGTAGAAACTGCTTTCTCATCGTGACAAGCCTATATGTTATTGATGATCAGACTCTGTTTGCCCATGGTGCTTGTCACAAGTGATTGGCCTGGATATCAGCAGTTTGGACGTTGATGTTACGTTAGTTACTAGTAACACGGCTAATAGAAAGCCTTTGCACGTGAACGATCGTTTTAAGCGTAGATCTGCCTTCTGACAAGATGGCTTACCTGCTTTCTTACGAATGCGGTATTAGACCACTCTCCGTTATGAAATGGATAGTTCCGATCAACGCAGTTAAGCCACTCCCACCATAGTTACCGTTGCAATGTCTCC
Source organism: Phoronis australis (assembly GCA_002633005.1). Classification (NCBI taxonomy): domain Eukaryota; kingdom Metazoa; phylum Phoronida; family Phoronidae; genus Phoronis; species Phoronis australis. The sequence goes on from NMRA01000793.1 coordinate 90,566, forward strand.
AGCCAAAAGCAATTATGGCGGTAGTTCCCTGCAAAGCAACTGAAGTATTATCGGGTATGTAGTCTTAACAACCTCAGTGGTCTTGGGGCGAATTGCCCGCTACACTCAACGGAATATCTATGATTCTAAATCTTTGAACTCATTCACAGATTACTAAGCCACTGTCGTCAGCCGACCTTCAGCATGAATCAAAAGCTGTTTAGTTGTTGGTATGGTTTTGCACTGTACTCTGTGATAATTGACATGATCATTAGTTGCGCTGGTAAGCCAGAGCTTAACGGGTTTGTTCATGTTGGGAATAAACCGCTCAGTCTTAGGTTGTCGACGTAAAGCACACGTGTTGACACACACACATTTGATTATTAGCCTAATTTACATCAAATACTAGCAAAGGAAAATATTACCGGGGTACGACCAGTCACTTTCACTTCAGGCTTGTTTAGTTTAACGTATACATGTACAAATTAATCCAGACGATTGTGAAATCTACAACCACATACTTTTATATAGCGTGAACTCCTTTCCTTTTTCGCTTTCCGTTAACTGTTGATCTATAAGGAAAGTGCCACACAGACACTCCACTCAATGAAAACCGCTTTTCAGCCGAATGTTTCTGGGGCTGTGGATGTCGATCGTAGTGTTCATATATTCCCGCAACCTGGTTGCCTGGTACTTGAAGACTAGTAGCTTGATTGGTTGACATGTCGGAGCTATCCATCGGTCTCAACTTGGTTTCACATTCAGACTAGAGGCAGTCTCTCTTGGCAGACAACTAAAGACTCCAGAGTTCAGCATCTTACGGAGAGTCAACCTTTGCTCCGAGAATGGTCTCAAGCAATAACCAAGTCCAGAAACTACTTCTCATCTGAACAAAAACACAGTTGAAGCCACTTTATAGTACTAGACGGTCTAAATTTTTGACATAAGGCGGTTCTACAGTAGTCTTAGGTAATATAAATTTACATGCTCGCGCTTGGAACGATTCATTTTGTTCACAAAACACCCATTTGCAAAAAGGCGATTTGTTTCACTTACATGTATCAAGAGCCACCTTCGCTCATTGCGTTTTCTTATTCCAGTGTGCTTTCTTCGTGCTTGCAAGAGGCATTGTCCCCATGGCTATAGAAAAGATAGAAGAGGGTGTCAAAGCTGCAGATGTAAACCTAAAATCTACTTCAAAAACTTCAAAAGATTCTTTGATAGAAATGCTGTATTGAACATCCGAAATATGTAATAGGTTTTCACCGCCACAATAAATGACCAGACCCGTTAGAAGCGCCTGTTTGTTTTATTCTCCACACAATTCATAACTTTAAGCACCTAAGTCTGTAAATTTTTATTTCAATCCAGGTTTCAGCAACTTCAACATCACGAACGATCTTTTTTGTAAAATATCCATGGGTCCTTCTCCTGGAGCCTCGATTATGGTTGCAGGATTTTAAATTCAATATACAATGCTGACACCTGTGGAGTTACTAATTGAGTTTCGTAGTCCTAATGATGGCTCTTACAGATTCTATAAAATGGGTATCTTTCTGGAAACAGATAGAGAATTTCTTCTGACCAACAAAATCTGGTACTTCTCTACGTTTTGATAAGTCTTCTAAGCCGCCACAATTCATCGTAAAAATTGCAACTCGTTTGAGCTATCGTCACGAAAAAATAAACAGTTGAAATACTTTTTGATGAGAACCTCTGGTATACACTACTCCTGTAGAGTTAAGGAGAGACCATTTTGTAGTTGTTCAAACACGATACTTGGACTTATGAAGCTTTACAAAAACAATTTAGTTATTTTTGTAAATGGTCACCTTTGCCACTACACCAGACTTGTCATTTTTTGTTACATGTGTACATGTACATGTAATATTTTTGAAAAAAATTCCCTTTCCGAAGAATTGCTATTGTGGCGGGCGCCGTGGTCTGGTCGCGAGTCCGTTTGAAGACACACTATATAACAAGTTATGTCTATACAAGGAATGACCAAGGGGGCACCCACATTGAGAAAGTGACCGCATTCGCAAAAAGTGTACAGTACCAGAAATTGCGGGCAGGCTGTTCTTTCACAACAAAGTCTTGTGGGACTCGTGCGATGTTCAATAGGCCTCCTAAAAGGAGCCCTAGTTCCGACCTCAAATGACCTACCGTCTGTCTACCTGCCGTCTTCTATACTGGGAATTTCCGCAGAAAGGCTCACCCGATGAAACGTCATGCCCATGGGCATTTATTTGATATTAGTACTTCGGGTTTCAAGCGTTCAGACATTGGGGCGTTTATTTCGAAAAGTGCAAGAGCTGCAAATAGGTCCTTGGATGCTTCGTCAAGGTTTGAAGTAGTCCATGATGAACGAATCAAATTTAATTGCGCATGTAAGTCTTTCGAATGGACTTGGCAACCTCAAGGGTCTCAGTGTCAACTGAGCTGCGAAACGTGATGCTGACATTGTAGAGGCTTACAAGCTCATTGACATAGCAGTTGACGAAGTGCAAGCGTTGGGAACAAACATCGAAGATGTCTGGGTAGAAGGGTTCCAAGACGAGCAAATCATTGGATCCGATATACAAATTCCTCGGCAGTCTAGACAACAGAAGGATAGGACTAGCGCATGAGTAACCACTGGGGATTAAAAGTTTAGAGAGAAGTTTTCAATTCAAAATTTATTTGCATACACTGTAGTACACTTTAGGTCTCGCCACGGACCAGGCCAGCTTGATTTGTGTAGATGTAGAGTTTCAGTGTACTTCTGGTCCCTCGGCGAACTAGTCTTGTGATTTTTTTACCAAAGTGTTCTTTGTAAAACTATTTATCTCAGCCAGTACTGTTTGATCCCGCGACAGATCGACTATTTGTATAGGGGTAATAAGCACAGGTGTACTGATGGTCTCGTGACGGACCAGGTCAGCTTTTTGTGTACTCTCAGTGTACATCTGGTCCCTCTGCAAACTAGTCCAGTGTATCTTTTCACCACTGTGCACAGGATGTTTTGGTTTCGTGAAACTGTTTTCAGATGATTTGTTTCCTGATAGATTTGACGTTTTTCAATGGTTGTCAACGTGATTCAGCTTAATAAAGTGATACCTAATTATTTAGTGTCGCTTTTGATAATAGACTATGAGTTGAGAGCACCATCGTTCGCCAGTTTTTCTCGTAAGGAGACAGAACACATGTTTATTTCTCGACTAACAGTACAGGTCTTCGTTCTTAAACAACTTGAGGCTGCAGTTATGCGATCATCTGATATTTAAATTTTTTCGCCCCGTCGGTGCTCCTTAATTATGCTCTTGAATATTTGGAAATTGTCTTAACCCCTGTATACACACCACACTTTTTCGTATACGACTTTTCTTATGCTAAAAAGGTGTGTGTAAGCAGATGTTCCAACAAAAATTTTTGCTGGTGGCGTGACTCATACCCAGATGATAACAATATGGTTTCACGAAACTTATGTGCCAAGTTCATGTGACGAAATCGAGAAGGGTTTTTAATTATCTTCAGAAAAACTCCAGAGACATGTTAAGTGCCAGAAACTTTCCAGGATGCATGGAAATTTCACTATTTGGCTACAAAACAAAAAAATATCTTACACGGGAGGGGAAACCCCCCTCCCGACCTCCCCCCGCTCGGCGCCACGCGCCTAGGATTCGACCTTGGCGAGAATCTTAAACCCCCCCTTGCTGAAAACGTAGATC
>NMRA01000793.1:113472-139572 GCA_002633005.1 Phoronis australis
CTGGCGCGTGACACTTGCAAAATAGCATGAGAAACTATCAAGTGAAATTTGTAAGATTTGTGTCCCTTGGACTTTTTGTTCGTCAACAGGCGTGATTTCACGTAACTTCCTCAAAATGGCGGCTAGTGAGAGAAACTCGAGAGAACCGCGAGGTTTTCATTTCGAATATGCTCAAGTTATTTGTAGACTAAATTGTGTCCAGAGTCAGGGTATGTGTTAATTATAACTTCATGTGCACATATGCATGTTTCATTAGATTTTATTCACTGTATTTTGAAGTGAATATCTTTTTATGGGGATACACTATCGCCCCTGTATGCCTGTGCCTAACGCCTTTCAGGCCTAGAGCGGGTTAAGTTCCAATTTCAGTCCGTTCACAGCTTCGCACAACATAACAAGTTCACATTTTCTTCGTCCATTCACAGTTATTCCACGACCCATCTACCATATCTTAAGTTGTTTTAACGTTTTAAGCGGAAAATTCACCATAAGAACTCCAGTAAGTTTTAGCGTGTGTAGCAAAGACTCGGGGCAAAACAAGAGCAATATGGCGGGTTTTGCCCCCTTTCCGGTGACGTCACAGTGACTAACGAGAAACTCGCAAGTGCAAAGGTCACCTAATGTTCAAATTGTTGTTTCACCTACATTTTTCAAGGAATTCTTTTCAATTTCAGCAGGCTGGTGCCAGCCAATATGTCAATCAATCACCCTACTTTACTAAGCAATAGGCCAATCCAACCAGACAAAATAGGTCAAAGGTCATTGAGTGCAAACTCATAGTTTGAGCTAGAGACTTCAAATTTGCTTGTTTAGTAAATGTGATTGAGTCTGAATTCTAAGGTTTCAGGTCAATTGGTGCAACCATGGGGTCATTAGGTGGATTTTTCTTCTGAAAATTTGACCAATTAATTCATCTTACATTCTAAAATGTTTAAAGTAATACATCTGTAATTCTTAGCATTAGCCTCACTTTTCATAGAGTTTATACTCGTTTCTTCATCGGGACTCACAATGCACCGGAAGGGGTCAATTAGTGCAAAGGTCATCAAATAATCCACATGTAATTCCTCCAACAGTTTTAAAGAATTCTTTTTCAAAATAGTAAATGGGTTGTTGTCAACAGCTTCACATAAAAATTCTAGTATTACGCATGCGCAGAGTCCATTATTGTAATCTTTCTAGTTTGGATAAGAAGCGCACGCGGGAGTTTTCAGGCTTAATATCATCTTTTTTCATTTAAATTCACAAAAATGAAACTCAGAAGTTGGGAGGTCCACGGGGGCATTTTTCAAATCATCTAAAGCTATTTCCAGTCCAATTCTCTGCTGGGGATTTCGTTTGACTAAATTTAAAACTGACGGCCAAAGGCATCGGTTTCAACTGCGCAATTCATAAAAATTCGTTCTAATATTTAAATCTAAGAATGCTGAATAAAAAGTGTTAGACCAGTGTTGATTCATGTTTAAATTCATAATAAAGAATCACATTCATTAAGCTCAATACCACAAAAGTCATGTTAAACAGTTAGCGCACCAGAGAGGTCTGACGTTCGATTTACAGGATGTTTTTACTTTGTAAACTTGCGTACTCCAGCTCCCTGCTAAAATTGTTACCTAGCCAATGAAAAACGCCGTAACAGTTGTATTTCGCTGTACCAAGGCCCTCAGTGTGATCCCAGGGAACCAAGTAAAGATTTCAGAGCAAAAAATTGTCTACCTTTCCCCAGCGTTCTATGGTTACATGTGTATAATGGAAGCGAGGGCTCTTAAAATCGGACAACGAATTTTAATTTCCACTTTTCATGCAGAATTTTCCATTGAATAAACAATCTTCCTCCAAATTACAGAAATGTTACCTTACTTTCTTGTAAAATCAACCTTCACACTCCATCATTGGGCCTATCCCATGGGCTCAAAGACAGAAAACTGGCCGTCTCTTGCCAGTGCTGTCCACTTTGAATGGAGTGAGTTGAACTCAAGACTGAAAGCCAACGTAGCGTGGAGTATGTAAATGATGTTGAATTCCGAGTAACCCATTAAAATTTGGATACTGGGTGTTTCTACAACTATTCATGTGAGTTTTATTTCAAAAAATACTTTTTCACGCGCGTTACTTTTTAACTTGATCATTCCACTCGGCTAAATCGCCGATCTAAAAACAAAATGATGGACTTCTACCATGATCCTAATACATGTAGGATTGAATTGATTAAAATGACGCTGATGATTGATTTTTAGTCTAAATAGGATTGAATGCAGTAAAGAGGATTGAATTTACTGGTTTTTACATTTTCCATCCGTTGGAAATAAATAATTCTTCTTGACATGCGTGTTTTCATTAAGCAGGTGTGACCTATTCACAGCTGGTTAGCATACCCAGAACAGTAACGGTTACCTTTAATTCAGTGAGGTGTTATGTAATCACTACCCACAGCTGGTTATCATACCCAGAACAGTAACCTTTAATTCTGTGAGGTGTTATGTAATCACTACCCGCACCCACTGAACAAACATTTGCTTAGAGCTTGGGTTTTAGACTTGATTTAAATTGATTTTGAACTCCTTAGAAAACAGCCTGAAGCAACTAAGATTTGATCTTACTCAAGTGGAGTGATCGCATTCCAGTTAGTCACAATAAATCAGTTCTCATAGAGATTTTATGGAAGGTGGTCAATCTGGAAGTTCAGCTAGTGTGGTTAACATATTAGAAAGTTTTATTTGAAAAATGACTAACATGTATCAAATTTTTCATGTTAATCTCATGTAATGGTGTATTTGTTGTCAAGTTGGCATTTCAGAATTTTCTGAAATTCAAACTACTGTAGTTCGCATTGTATTTTTGCGGTTTGCGGGCGTTATTGAATTTTGTCTCTCCTCATGACTGTTAGTGCTACTTGTATCTGATGTTGGAGTTTTAGTTGTCAGCATGTTACTTCTAACCAGTTATTTGTGTTCTTAAAGGGGACTGTCACAGGTTTTTCATGATTATTTTTGTGGGCACACGGTTACAGCAAGGTAGCGACAGCAAGTTGATGGAGAGCAGCATAAAAACTAATACAGTCGTTGAGTTTCTACTGACAAACAAAGTTTATTAACTCTAACTACATTATAAATAGTCAACAGAAACACGTGTGGTTGTCAGTGCAAAACAACAACAATATTGAAAGATCCGTTGATTTCATCCAAATCATAAACATGAATGGAGTATGGACAGCTGTCCGGCATACGGGGTTTCAGAGTGGGCACTGGTCAGTGACATAGTAAACAAAAACACGAGGATGTCCCGGAATTGTTGAATAACATAAACTGTTTTGTTGGGAGAGTTGCACGTTATAGGAAATTATGAAACTTGCACTTCATGAGAATTCATGACAATTTTCATAAAAAATGTCAGACATGCATGACGATTTTCACCAACAAACCATTTCTTACCTCTGCCTTATCTGTCTCGGTAAGTTATGTCTTTCAAAAGGTAAACAAAAATTTTTTTCATGCAGTGAATACACTGACCCTATTGCTTTTCATTTTGAAATAGACATCCGCTCTGATGACCGTAATAGGCATTCAGAATACTTTTGTTCTAAATGTTATCATTCAGTATTGCCAGTGCTAAACGAAGACTAGTTCCGGATACTGCATTACAGAAACAACGGAATTTTGGACAGTGTAATGACAAACTGTGGGGAAAAATCAAGCAAACAAGCAATTGTCAGATTGCGAGATATGTCAACTTGTACAAAATTCAATGAAGGGTGGACGCCCAATGAAAAATAGAGCAAAACCTTTAAAGACATTTGAGTTACCCCAGGACAAAAGTGTCAACATATTCCAGAGCCTTTTTTCTTCTGCACATAACACTAAAATAACTAATTTTGTCATTAGTGAAAAGTACTCCGAAATTGAAAAGTCCAATTTTACGTACAAACAGACATACGTTATGAAAATGTGAGTGCAGTTAGTTTAAATTTTAGAACTATGCATATGACATTGCAGTTAAAGTGTACAAAATGTTTTGATGAATATGAGCATCAACATACAAACATTCATGATTGAGCCATCCCTGGGTTATCAAATGGCCAATTCCAAACAGTAGCACAATCCAACATGTCTGGGGCCCGGAATTTGACTGCCTCAGAAACGGAAATGGCAAATCGGTGATGATGTTGAAAGTCAAAACGAAAGGACAGGTATAAATGTGTTACAGTAGTACCATGTTTTAATTTGTTTTCGTTATATAACTATATTTGAATTATTATACAATAATTAGACTTCAGCATTATGCTTCTTTGACCAGGGGCGTATCCAGAATTTTTAGTTAGGGAGGGGGGCAGGACAGAGTATTAGCCAGGATTTTACCCGTCAGACATTCGCACTCCCGAACTGCCAAATGGAATGTGGGAGAATTTTAGTCCGCCACTGTTGACGAGCTTAAATTAAATGCCAACTATTTCACTTGCAGCCTATTTATTTCACTAGTCACCAAACCGAGGAAATGATCATCCCTCTGTCTATCTTCTCTAAAGAAAAGAAGGGCACGTGAGATTGATTCTGGTCGCCAAATAATGGCAGGAGACAACGAAACATCCACACAAAAGGCTTCAGAGATGAACGCGTTGTCAAAAAACGCAAACGGCTATTTGTGAAAAAGTCGGCATAAGTGCGCAGTCAAAAAAAATCCGCAAGACTTGGACTTGCTATATACAATCATATGCCAACATTACTTGGAGCCAAAAAAGAAAAATCACGCAGATGCTGACAACAATTGGTATTGCGGAAGTTGCAGAAAAAAGTGTGAGAAAGGCTTGCCGAGTGATTTTGACGAAATTTCCAAGAGGTTTTGCCCATGTCATCACTCTGAGAGCAGTGTAGGATTTGTTTTCTCACATGAACCATAAAAACGATCTTTTTTGCCGAAAAACTCTACGTATCTAAAACTTTCAACCACATGACGCAACTTATGTAAAAACAGGCTTGTGCAAGGTTAAGTAATTCAACTACTTTTTGTTAATAGTTTTATTTTATGCTTAACTATTGTAAATCGCATTCAGGTGAAAACAGACATTTTGAGTTTCCGGACATCGAGAATCCCAACAGTGTAAATTGCGTGATTATAAAATCAGCTCCCTTTTTGAGTTGGAAGAAATATATTTGAACAAATATTATGATCATAGCCTTTTATATTGGAATGGTGGCATGCCACATGATGAAATTTGAATTAAAATAGGAGGTTATAAAGGTGGAGGTAGTTTCAAACTTAGCTTTCAAATTTGTTACACTAAACATCCTAATTCCAAGATAAAACTATTATAGTCTTTGCTTGTTTTGAAGCACTGGACTACATGTATTAAATTAATTTAGATTTAGCTTTGAGTTAGTATAAAAACCAAATTGAAGAATTGTCTAAACTCACATGGAAAAATAAACAAATTGTTGTTCATGGATTAGGGGATTGAGAATATATGTCAGAAGCTAATGAAATCGCAGGTGCCAGTGGAACATACACTTGTTTCCCTTGCATGACTGATCGGCACAGTTTACAAATTAAATTGCTATAAAGAGGTAATGGCCGTAGTCGATTAATTGCGCATCTGAAACATGATTATGAATGTTTTTGGAAGAGTCCAGGGGTAATAATTTAAAGCAAAGTCGATAGCATAATGTACATGTAGTGTATGAACTGATTTATTAAGTACCTCTGTACATGTATTGTTATTCCTTATTTACACATAACGTAAGGAGTGATCAAAAAGCATCATGATTTGCTTGAAATTGAGTGTCATGAAATTGATGAAGAGTTAGCGAGGAATAACACTAGAAAACAGCATATTCAGCAAAGACTAAATGAACTTAAAGCACAGTTAAAAGGGGAATATCCAAATGCAAATTTATCCTATGGAGAAGGTCATGTAACCAAACATTTTGATGTTGTACTAAAGCAACTTGGAACAGATAGACAAGCCTATCACCGGTAAGTCATTCATTGGCAATTATTGCAGTATGTACATAACTGAATCTGTATACTCAGTGTTTTTCAATTCAACTGTGAACAAAACACAGACACTGACAACAAACATGCGTATAATAACTACATAGCAGTGGCAATTATATTATTACATTTTCCAAACTGACCAAACTGTATTGCCGTGTTCATAAAAGCCTGTCACATAGTAATTACATGTCGAATGAAGCAATAGACAATGCTCACTTGTCTATTTGAAAATACTTGAAATATTATAGATGTGCATTCTCTGATTCTCACATTTTTATTTAAGCAGCACCTGTTGGAGGATTATGTTATACCATTTTAAGGGAAACCAGATTCGGGTTAGGACTGCTTGGCATGGGCACACCCAGGGGCTCGGGAATTGGACAAAAGGCCCGCCTCGGGGAACAAAAACTCCGAGTAAACTAGACAAAAGTCCACGAAATCCACGGGAATTCAGCGCGGATGCACGGTTTGTGGGCCTGAACCTAGTGGCCCCGTTTTTTTAGTCCTTTAGTCCTCGTTGATTTTTTTCATTGAAAAGTGCACATATCGAAAAATTCGAGCCCCCCCCCTTATATTTTAGGCTGGGTGCGCGTATGCTTGGAGAGCAAGATGAGAAAAACTCACCTGGTCTCTAACAGTACAGCTCTCGGACTGCTGTTTATAACTTAGAAAGTGTCAACTTACCGACTCCCTGCAGACTGGTAGCCAGGGGGGTTCGGGGGGTTCGATTGAACTCCCCCCGGCGGAAATGATCCAGCTCCGATCTATCCGTTAAAGATGGGATATAGGTGGACAACAACAACAAAATTGTTGCAGTTACTGGTACTACTAACTACCATGATAACTAAGTCACTAATAATTTTGAATTTAGTTCACGTAATTATGTGGCCGTACCCGGTCAAATTTGTCTGAATGGTGCTTGATGATAGATCGTGCACATACCGGGAATAATACGCTTACAAGGAAGTCACGCGTTTCTAAAAATATGCGGAAATTTTCACCGCTCGTCCTTCTGAGCGACTTGTACCAGGATCAAAGAGGGCGCGGCGGCGCCGGAATCAGGTACAGTTGTGATGACCGCATTGCCCAATGCAAGCAAGACCCAAGTAAATATAATTTACCGACCATAAACTGTATTAAACATCTCTGACTGTAACTAATGGCGAAATTTCAAAATGCATTAACCACTAATTTTCGTTATAAACGTAAACCACGGCGGTATTCAGCTGGAAAAAAACAACCAAGTACGGTTTTTGATTTTTAAAAATCGATGAACTAATAATCTAAAAACTACAACTATTTGGTACGATTTCAGATAAACAACCGCGCGTATTGACATACTCGGTGGATATAAAAACGCTGATCAGAGTTAACAATATCACATGGATTCATTTTTTAATATTCTTTCAATCTCGTTTAACCAGATTTCTGACCAGGAAACAGTTGCTGTGCACACTTCATTTTTTATTGCAGAGAAAGACCTAGAATAGTTATATAGTGAGTGCCGACGAAATTGTACAGAGATACCAAATCTTCAGTTTGGTTATCACCATGTTTGCACTTTTGTACATATTTTATGATCTGAGTTCTAATAAAGATTAAACTTTAATGACACGTGAAATGTTTAGTGTACCTGTAATGTGGTAAGTTTAGGGATGGACTCACAATGAACTTAAGTAATTAACTTTAGCTGGCGATCAAATCTACCTCTGTTTGGTACTTCAATGTCAAAATTTAGATAAAAAGTTATCAACCCCTTCCCGGTAAGAAAAAAAAACAAGTGGGCAGAAGCATTAAAAATTAAATGAAGAAAACCAATATGAAACTTATCGTTTTTTTAGGAAATAGTCCTTTGGGAAGATAAACACAAGTTGACTTTTTTAGTCATTTGTAATGTACCAAGTTAGAACTACTCGTCAGAGTTGCAAGCTGTAACTCTGCAAATGTCAGAGAATACCAACTCGGGGGTACTAACAACAACCATTGTTGAGACAGTAATGCTAGCATTTACCTTTCCACTTCATTAGCTCAGATCTACATCAACACAAAGGGCGTGCTGAATAGGCCTCGTAAAAGTTGTATGGGGCTTAGGGAATCAGAGCGGTCACCGGTGTAAACGAGAAATCCTTTCCGAAAACTCTACTGTGTCGACGTTTGTAAAATATCAAAGGTCCACTGTACAAGAAATTCGAACCACTCCCTGCGCAATGATGGCTACGGGCCTGCCCTGTTATCACTACTAGTAGTAATAGTGAACATTGGAACTTCACACCCAGCCTAGTATTCTCTACACGCTATCAATGCATTTTTATAAAATACTTAAAGACTTATCGTTAAAATATACAAAAACAACACAAAAAACAGTGTATGAGATGACATCGATTTTTTTCTACATCCAATATTCATGATTTTACAAAATAGGCCTAATAAGTTGATGTGAAGGTGGTGTATGAATACAAACATTGTAGTAATTTTCATTACAGACTTTGGCGTTTTAATAAAAGCTTTTCAGTTTCATTGATGCACTTTCGAGAGCGTCATGATATTTTCGTAATAGTGGATGTACAGCTATATCATATATTGAGAACTTTTTCAGTTGCGCAAGTATATGCCCTTGTTTAAGATGGCCAAGCAGACGTCACTGGTGTCATCCATTTAAATGAACACCTGTGAGTAGAACAAGACACAAGATAATGGCAGATTTCAATAAAGTTGGCAACAATTGTCAAGGGAATCTTAGACATTGTTATCCTCTCTCACTAAGTCTTGATCAGCTATAAAATCGCACTTTTGTTTGATTCTTATTAGAGCAAATAAAAGTATCTCTGGCCTTAAAAGTGGCAGTCCCACGTGGTCATCTGGTTGTTTCCTACTCTTTTATTTTAGATTTTGTTGCAGGGAACACGTCTAAAATCTGAAAAGCTACATTTCTCTGAAAAAAGCTAAACTCTGAAGTTTCTAAAGAGCTTTCTATAAATTAAAACAATTTGGCTATGGGAAAAAGTTCACTAATAAAATTCAATGCCAGTCAAAATTCCAACTGCTTAATACTTTATCAACTTATGAATAATGAGAACAAAAAAATATTAATTTACAAGCGACATTTAAAAAACTTGTTGTTGAAAAAAAGAAGAATACTCCACTCTATATGAAACTTGAACAACTCAGATTATTCAAGCGCAAAAATAATTTCCTCGGTTTTTTGGACGTAAAGTCCTACTTAGGTCAGATTCTTCTGCATGTTAATCAAACTTGTGCATTACCACAATATTGTAATTTTGTCATAATTGTTCATTTGTTTGGGTTTGTTTTGGACTACTAGAGTCTGCCTGTCATCACTCAAAAGTCCCTCAGACCCTATGTTGGTGCCAGGCATGACATGGTTTTCAAACTGGTCTTGTTATCTCTTAGTTTCCTAAGTTGTCTCTTATTGAATCATAACTGTTCGCTTTGGATTTACTTTTATGTTAGCACAGCAAAAGATTTCAGATATGCTTCTGTCAACTTGCTTTGTTTTCTGTCGAGTAACTTCTATGGCCCATCCAGCCTGAGTTTCCATGTGATGTCAGTACTGCTCTTTTCTGTAGTAAGCATGTTGATGTCGCAGACCAAGTAGGTCACCCGTTCAAACTTGGTCTGGTGACCTATTTGCTCTACGACTTTGACACATTGCCCATTCGAAGAAGCATTGCTTGCAAGAGACAGGATGACCATTAACATATGTTGCAGAAACAGTGGTAGTCGCTTTCTGTATGTCAGGGCACAAGTGATTTCGATTCAATTAAGTGTCGCAGAATAAAACCGTGGTCTTAACACATTTTATCTATTCCCGTTTACATGACGCAAACACTTGAAGTGTATTGCACAGGTGTATGTCTTGCACAATTATTTTGCTGTGCAGTCATTCTGACATGCGTGTATGGCGTGTATGTGCATGCAACAGTGTGTGTACATCGTTCCTATTCTACATCAATTTGTCATGTTCTCTTTTACACCACTATACTTCTATTTAAATAAGTGAAATACAACTACCGTTATTATGCATCCATGTTATTTTTGTCAATGTTTGCAATTACCTCTCAGTGATGCATGTTAAATTTTTACAATGTATTCAGTTCCTGAAACTTTGGTTCAAATTGTGTCTCAACGTGGTCGTCACTATTTCTTTTATAAAAAGTTATGGAGAAACGGAGATTGTTTATTTTATACAAGCTTAGTTGTTAGAACTACAAGCAGTAGTTGATTTTACTGTCATTTATTCAAGTTGGACTTTCCTGAGTCCTGATTTGATCTGTAGGTTTTGAAATTTTTCCACTGACGTTGTGCAATGCTTTGTTTAACATTTGTATAAATAATAATGCGATTCTGAGTACTTAAAACTGGTATTTCGTGTTTTCAGCTGTCTCACTGGTTCATCTGTATAATAATCGGCGTTCGCATTTACCACAGTAAGCTTGGTTATGAACTGTCCTTTTGGTTTTTATCTCTCAAACTGTTTATTAAACTGATGCACCTGGTCAAAAGCAGTTCCATCCATTCATGTGTGGTTTTGGAGTATGGGTGTGATGTGTCTGTCAGCAATTAGCCAGGTGCTTATTGTAGTTAGATATTTTGTAATGATAAGGGTCTGAAAAGTTTGAGACCATGTGAACAATCGTCAGGAGGTGGGGAATACACCCATAAAACATTCAACACATTTAAAAGTACATGTGCGGGAATTAGAAACCCATTGCTGCAGTGGCTTCAGTGATGAAAAAGCAGTGGACATGTACAGAGAATTCACCTGAAGTCAGCCGAACAAATCACAACCAATAAAAATCGGGTCAATTGGACTCACCCACTTGCTCTGACCTCAGTTATAGTGCACAAGTGCTGTGTGTATGATTTAGAATAAGAAAGACATCCTAATATTCATTTTGTTATTGTCTAATGCTGTAATGTGAAGTTCAATTGCTATTTCTCTGTTTGGATAGTAAATAAAACCAAAGTGACTTCCCATCACTTGTTCCAATGACCGGGTTCCAGGATATTGGAACTGCAAATGTGGGGGGAAGCATGCTCTACAATATTAATATGACACATGACAACTTAGAGATTTTTATTTATACTAGTGGGAGAAAGACGATATTTTTGTTTTTTGATGACAGATTGTCAGACAAAATTCCCATTATATGATAAAATGACGTTTGAAAGAGACTGTTGATCACTTTTAACATCTAATTTCAATCTTGACTCCCACCCCATATATTTGAGACTGGACCAACCAGGAACGTTATTGCATGCTCTGGCTATAAGTATCAAGTTATCCTTTGAACCAACTTAGGTGTGTTATCGTAAAAACCTAGAAAGATTATTGTCAAGGCGTGACAATGGAGTTTGCTCGTGCGTATTACTGTTTTTTTATGTGAAGCTATTGACAACAATATGAAAAAGAATTCTTTAAAGCTGTAGGAGGAATTACATGTGGATTATTTGATGACCTTTGCACTAATTGACCCCTTCCGGTACATTATGAGTCCCGATGAGGAAACAAGTGTAAACTCTATGAATAATGAGACTGATGCTAAGAATTACAGATGTATTACTTTAAGCATTTTAGAATATAAGATGAATTAAGTGGTCAAATTTTCAGAAGAAAAATGCACCTAATGACTCCACATGGTTGCACCAATTGACCTGAAACTTTAGAATTCAAACTCAATTGCATTTACTGAACAGATATGTAAATTGAAGTCTCTAGCTCAAAATATGAGTTTGCACTCAGTGACCTTTGACCTATTTTTTTCTGATGGGATTGGCCTATTGCTTAGTAAAGTAGGGTGTTTGATTGGCATATTGGTTTACACCAGCGTGCTGAAATTGAGAAGAATGCCTTGAAAAATGTAGGTGAAATAACAATTTGAACATTAGGTGACCTTTGCACCAATTGACTCTATCCGGTGCATTGTAAGCCTCTTTATGCTAATGATTGCAAAGTCTGTGAAAAGTGTGAGAATCACAGTTGTCTAACTGGTGACACATGAGTATACTTGGTGAATGAAAAGGACAAATTTCCAGAAGAAAAATGCACCTAATGACCCCATGGTTTCACTAAATAACCTGAAACTTTGGATTTCGAATTGAGTTACATGTACCTGATTAGACATGTGAATTTGAAGTGTCTAGCTCAAAACTTTAGTTTGCACCTCAATGACCTTTGACCTGTTTTTTTCTGGTTGGACGACTTGGTTCCTTAGAAAAGTAATTTTTAAATTGTCTTTTGATATATATCTGTGCACCAAATTTGAAAAAGATAGCTTTAAAACTGAAGAACTAGTAGCATGTGGAAAATTATATGACCTTTGCACCAAACGACCCCTTCCGATGCAATATGGAATATGATCATAGAACGAATCAAAATTTATGGACTGCCAAAGATCATACATGTATGCTAAAGTTAAGAAGCCTCGAAGTTGGTCGGAAGAAGAATAAGAAGAATAAGAGCTAGAATGCAATTGCGTATGCGCACTTAGAACTGTGCGCATGGTGTATGCATGTGCATAATGAATTATAGGTGCATTACATTGCACAAAAATTGCATCCTTTGTGTGTGAAAGAGAGAGATGTCCCTGGTAACTATGAAAGAGCAAGAGTGAAAAGTAAGAATATCAACGGAAAACTACATCTAATGACCCCACAGTTGCACCTAATGACCCCAAAGTTTGTGACTGAATTTCCTTTACGTATGAAAACTATATACGTGATTATGTAAGGTCTATCTCAAAAATCACTTTTGCACTTAATGACCTTTGACACGAAAACTCGGTTCCCTTTATCTGATTAAAATTCCAAGTAAATTTCGGGTGCACTTCTCTAGTGCCTGCTTGTTGTCAAAATTCGGAGATTCTATCTAAAAACCTGTAGAAGAAGAAGCAATTTGACCTAATGCACTCCTTGACCCGTTTTGGGTCTTTTCGGTGCATTTTAAGTCAAATCCAAGTGATCAATAGAATTAGATTGGCTATTGGTTAAACGGCCATGAATATGAAACCTCTGAATAATGAATACTGTAAGAACGAGCTGATTGAAAAGATTTAAATTTAACAGAAAACTGCACTTAATGATCCGACAGTTGCATCTAATGACCTCAAATTCTGTGACTGAATTTCCTTTGTGACTGGAAGCCACATGCATGATTATGAAAGGTCTAGGTCAAAAATAACTTTTGTACTTAATGTCCTTTGACACGGAAACTAAGTTCCCTTGGTCCGATTGGAAATCCGTGTAAATTTCTGATGCACTTCTTTAGTTCCTACTTGTTAACTAAGTTCAAAGATTCTATATAAAAACCTGTAGAGAAAGAACCATTTTGACGGAATGCATTACCTAGAACAGTAAAACTCTGCGCTTGCACGCGCAGAGTAATAAGAAGATAAAATACGTAGAACAGTAATAAGATTGACGAAAAACCAGGAACAACAGTATTCTGCGCTTGCACGCGTTGAGTAATAATCCAACAGATGCTTCCGCTTTAGACTAGACAGTGCGCCACGTGATTAAACTTTGTGTTGGTGTGAATGTGTGTTTCAAACTGATAGTTTACTGATGAAATAGATCCTCATACTATAGACCGGGCGCACGCGCTACTGCAGCTGACAACTTGACGCCATATTGGAGAGTGCTACCAGTCACGTGACACGGCTAATTGCCATGTAAACAAACAGGGCAAATTGCTCTATTCAAAAAGCGCGATATCTAACAAATAAAGAAGCGGAACAGTGTGTTTTTTCCAGAAACATAAAAAACATGTGATGTCGCACTTACATGCATTTTTTAAGTGTCAATCGGTCGATAGGGTAATATCAAGCTAACAGAAGATCGCAACCAGTGGCAGATTCTTGAATTGTCTGAGCGGCTGCATGCTTGTTATCCACAGCGAGCGTTTTTCTCAAGAGAAACCAGTAAGATCGCGCAAATTTATCGTTTAATTCGTGTCGCTCGATGCAAATACATTATATTCAGGAGACATGCTGCTCACTTGGGACGTACTTTTGTTGTGCCCCAATAAGCCTTAGTTTTCAGTATTGAAAATGACCTCGGGTAACTACGTAAAATTGAAATACATGTAAGACCAGGTCGCATTTAATGGATTGTCTAAATTGGTTGGGAACTAACATTGTTATAAATTACCTCGTTGGAGTCATATAGATAAATGACATGTTTTTATAAAGTTCATTAGGGCGTTCTCCCGTCCCGTGACTTTACCAGACGGGCAGTGGTTATGAGCTTGTGATAACATCTAGCCCTTTTGTAAACTGCCGAGCACAGTCTTTTGTCTGGTATGGCAACGTGCAGATCAATTATCTACCAGGTTTATTACCGATCACATGTGAACACAATCAAAGCCAGTGCGTTGGTACGTTCGAATAGAATAGATTGTCTTAACTTTGATTGTATTGTTGGGCGATTTTGATGATTCAGTATTTGATGAGGAATTTAGAAATGTCATTGGTTTATGTTCAAACATTTTATAAATTAACTTATTTTTAACACCACAGCCCAGTGAGTCAATAAGATATGTTCTTATTGGAGATTCGAGCAACTATAGAATAAAAGAGAGCTGACCCTCCAACCCCAATTGCTAGAATGGACTTACTTAGTCGTTGGTGTAAAATATTGGCTATGTACAGCGGTCATCCGCCCAACTTGTGCTATACAACCTAATAAGTTAGACTAAAGGGGAGAAGTCTGTAATGTAAAAAGCAAAGAAAGCAGACTCAATTCCTCTCCTGTGCATCGCTCGGGATTGCCAACGGACATATATATATATATATATGTGTGTGTGTGTGTGNGGGTGCACTTCTCTAGTGCCTGCTTGTTGTCAAAATTCGGAGATTCTATCTAAAAACCTGTAGAAGAAGAAGAAGCAATTTGAGCGAATGCACTCCTTGACCCGTTTTGGGTCTTTCCGGTGCATTTTAAGTCAAATCCAAGTGATCAATAGCATTAGATTGGCTATTGGTTAAACCGCCATGAATATGAAACCTCTGAATAATGAATACTGTAAGAACGAGCTGATTGAAAAGATTTAAATTTAACAGAAAACTGCACTTAATGATCCGACAGTTGCATCTAATGACCACAAATTCTGTGACTGAATTTCCTTTGTGACTGGAAGCCACATGCATGATTATGAAAGGTCTAAGTCAAAAATAACTTTTGTACTTAATGTCCTTTGACACGGAAACTGAGTTCCCTTGGTCCGATTGGAAATCCGTGTAAATTTCTGATGCACTTCTTTAGTTCCTACTTGTTAACTAAGTTCAAAGATTCTATATAAAAACCTGTAGAGAAAGAACCATTTTGACGGAATGCATTACGTAGAACAGTAAAACTCTGCGCTTGCACGCGCAGAGTAATAAGAAGATAAAATACGTAGAACAGTAATAAGATTGACGAAAAACCAGGAACAACAGTATTCTGCGCTTGCACGCGTTGAGTAATAATCCAACAGATGCTTCCGCTTTAGACTAGACAGTGCGCCACGTGATTAAACTTTGTGTTGGTGTGAATGTGTGTTTCAAACACAGCCCAGTCAGGGTAGATAAGATCTTATTGGAGATTAGAGCAATTATCGAACAAAAGAGAGCTGGCCCTCCAACCATAAATGCCAAAATGGAGTTAATCAGTCGTGTAAGATATTGGCTACAGGGGTAAACTTCCCAACTTGTTGTTGGGCTATAGAATCGAACAAGTTGGGACCAACGGGAAAACGCCGTAATATATCCTGGCACGAGCACTGTAAAAATGGCCACTGGCAGTTGCCAAGTTAGGCAACTGAACGAAGGACTGTTCGGAAAATTGTGATTGTTTCCGCTTCAGGCCAGCTTCCCCACATCATATTCCTGTTCTGCACGCCGGCCATTCAGTACTTTCACTCCCTAATTGCGGCATATATTGAAAAACCAAGATTTCCATTGCCACGCGTTACTCAGGTGAACCCCGCACCTAATCATCCGCGTATCGAACATTGTTGAAAGATCGCCAATTGCGAGGATCACCTCTATTTACCCCCAACTCCCTGTTGCGGAGGAACCCATTGGCGGATTTAGAGGAGGGCCAAGACCCCACTAAAATTCTCTCAGATTCCATTTGTCAGTTCGGGAGAGCGAAAGTCCAACAGGCCTGGCTAATACACGCGCGCACCCAAGGGCAGGGGCTCGGGGTGCTCGAATGAGCCCTTACGCTATTTGACGAAGTGGGCAAAAAGGTCCTCCTTAAAGAAACAAAAAGAGCGAGGAAACGAGACAAAAGTCTTCAGGAATTCGTCGTGAATGCACAATGCACGGGGTTGAACCTCGTACCCAGTACTCGTTTTCTTGTTCCAGTAAAAGGTCCACATACCGCGAAATTCGAGCCCCTCTATATTTAGACTGGGTGCGCCCATGTGATCCACCGCCTTGGCCCTTTCCTAAATCAAAATTCTGGATCCGCCACTGGAACCGTTGAATAATGACGGGACGGGTTTTCACGGACTTGAGGTCATTTTTCATGGGCTAAAAATTCTTCACATTAAATTTAGACCCTGTGAAAAAACTAGCCGGGGTCATTTTTCACGGAGTCATTATTTAATGCTACACCGGGTTGGTTGGGTATATTTCCACTCGGTTTCAAGTGGGAAATTCTATATTTTGGGTATAGGTCGGATGCGTAATTCAGTCGCACAGGTTTGATATTTTGGTTACTATGCACATTACTTTTTGCGCAAGTTTGAGTCACAAAACAAAGAGCTCATAAGCAAGCAGTGCATATCCACAAAATTTCAAATATCAACATTAATAACATAATTACAAATTTACAAATTTTGCAGGGATATGTTTGTTATAATACAACAGAAGAGATCTGATTTTGGAGTACTTATTAAGAAATGAGTTCTTAAAGCAGTATATATTTCAACAGAGGATACATTATTCACTTAGATGTACTGATTTTTATGGCTAGCGAGTAGGTTTGGGGATGTTATTTTTCAGAACAAGTAAAAATACATTTGATTGTCATTGATACCAAATATTTACTTAAGTACGATTAACATACAACATCTTCATTGGATAACAGCATATGCTTGTCAATAATTATCTTTTAATTGATCTTATATGGTCTCAATCACCAAGACTGATGTGCAAACAACGCATAATTGCTCCGCTTAAACTATGGTGGCATAACATAAAAACTAGTGGCATCACCTATTCTTAAAATAACGATGATGGTTTCGATCAAAGTTATCTATTATTTATTCTTGTCTGTCGCTGTCTTTTCGTTGACATTATACGTAACGTGGGGTAGATCTTGTAAACTCACTGGTGCCAATCGTTCCTCACTTCTGCAACAAGAAAGTTGGCCTACACGTAAGTACCAAAAGGATATCACTGCGCGAAATGCTACCGTGAGGTTCACCAAGTGTTGTCAAAATCGAGTGTGCAAACAGTATTCCGTGGGTGCATAGGGAATTCACGATATTACACTCTTGTTAAATTATTCAAACGCGTTCTTTGTAATAACATAACTTTGCCGTATTATGCAGTGTTCATTATCAGAAATATGCCCTACGCCATTTTGTAGATTTCAATCGTGAATATTTGCTATTCCTAACGCAAAGACAACTCCTGTGAGAATTTTTTTTTTCGGTTAAGTATTTTTATTTTCTCTAGCATGGGTATTTACAATTTCCACGACACAATAAACAATACAGTATACAAGTACATTAGTTGCAACAAATTATCATCAAGTATCACAATTTGGTATACAGAACAGAAATACAGATATGTAAGAAAAAAATCAAGCCATTCTCACCCTTAACATACACGCCACACGCACCCGCCACCCCCCCAACCTACTCTTAGTAGGATGTTGTCAGGCAAAAGTTATGGTTAACCAGTTTCTCCAGGTTGCATGGTATTCATCTAAATTACCATTATTTAATAAAATCCTGTGAGAATTAGAGTGATTATTATGCCTTGCATTCTTGGCACGTTGTATTGTTATCCGTTTAAGTGAGAGGCTGCTTGACATTGGAAGTATTCTGGCGAGTAATGGAATAAATTAGACACGCACTCTCGTGGTGTTTTCAGAGTAGTAAGATCCGGAAATTCACTGGATGCAACAGGAATTTTGTGAAACCTGGTCATCAGAAACCTTGCATTAAGGAGCCAATCCTTACGCTAACGTTTTTTGACCTTTAGTCACCTCAACACTACAATGACTAACCAGTCCTTTCCACATCTTGAGCGATCAAGCCGAATGATACAGTTGTTAGGTCAGTCTACTTCAAAGTTTGTGATCGTGTTGTTCAGCTTGGTTTCATTAAAAGAAAGAACGTATAATAGCTTATCCTTTAGGATAGTATGTAATTCAGACTATTTACCGTGGAGTTATGGCTGTGTTGTGCCAAACGTAGATGTTTCACGTTATTTGCATTAAAATTACTGAGTTCCTCAAAATGTATGCACATCATCCGAGTCTGTTCGAGTCATAGGGCAGAGTATTTGGCAGAGCTGTCAGGTGAAAATAGAGTTTGAGAAAGGGGGTAATTAGCACACAGGGCACAACCACTACTTATCATTGTCGGCAAGTTGGGTGAATGTCATAGTGTCGAAGTTAGCTCAGTTGGCGTGGGTCCAATTGTCACAGCCATAACAGGAATGAGTTCCTTTTGATTAAATTTAGGTCTGTCACATTCAGATCAAGGTGTGTTATTCGAGTTTGACTCACAGTCTGCCATTTTGAATGGTACGAGCTTGTCCGCGATACTGCAAAAATGTATGATGGATACGCTACAGATTACTCCTATAATGTATGTATGTCCACATAGCTCTGCTGTTCCACAGAGAATTTGCAGCAAACGAGAAGCACAAGGAATACAGAAGCAATGCAAAACAGACTCGTTTCTCTCCTAGTAAAATAGAATGGATATAGATATAGATATACAGTTGATGTAAATACAGATATAAATTTATATATACATGTAGATATAAATAGAGAGATAGATAGAAAGAGGTAGGTAGTTAGGTAGGTTGGGAGGTACTTGGGGAGGCGGGTAGGTAGGTAGGTAGGGAGGTAGGTTGGTAGGTACAGACACGATTTACAGAAATGAACAGTTGGGATCTATCGTGGGAATGTGATGTGCGCAATTACTAGCGAGACTTCGTTCGTGTTTCACGACCGGAATCGTGTGCCTGTAACTGTGAGCGTAATTACGCCTCACTTGCAAAATGTATATCTAGCAGGTATTACTGTATCATGATTTTTCAATATTTGAACAGTAGGTGCAGAAAAGAGCTCTATCAGCATCAAAGCACAACTCGATAAGCCTTATCGTACGCTGTCGAGCCCGAACGCTCGACGGTATTTTGCACGTTATTAAGTGTTCAGAAGGTAAAAGCTGAGGTTCCAAGTATATACTGTAAGCGCAAAATGTTTTAAATATCGAAGATTGATATATATTTACTTGGCGAAATAAATTTCGCCAAGTATGTTGCTCTTCCACTAAGTTTGTTTTTTTACTTGGCGAAATAAATTTCGCCAAGTATGTTGCTCTTCCACTAAGTTTTTTTTTTTGGTTGTTCGCACGATACAGGTCGCAATTTTCGTCCGATCATCACGAAATTTACACACAACACGTACTTCCGGAAGTACTGGAAGCCTATTGTTTTTCGTCAAAATCGGATCCAAGATGGCGGCTGTGGCGGCCATTTTGTTTCCATTTAAAGATTCAAATGCTTCTGGAGGCTACAATTTTTTACATATAAGGCTAAGAATCGGCACAGTAAATGGACCGGAAGTTTGCTACAAGTATGCCGGAAATTGTTTACTTCTGGTTAAAGATGGCGGAAGTATCGGCGATCGCGCATGCGCACCTCGATTTTGGCTTAAAAACGTTTTCTCCTCTAGAGGGCGCATTATCAGACAAATTCCTTCGAATTTTTACAGGTATTAGTTTCTTGTAACATGCTATTATACAAACCAAAAAACCGGAAGTTGCATTCAAGATGGCGGATATGGCGCATGTTGACCCATTTTCAGTCGTCTGGAGCGCGATTTTAAACGGGAAGAGAAAAAGACGTGATTTTTTGCATGTAGATTCTTTGAAGTATAATCTTTCAAATGACCTGAACAATTTTTTTTCTCAGACTTACCGTTTTCGACTTATTAGACTTTGAATTTCTTAAAAAAAACCCAAAATTTCATTTTTTTCGAAAAATTTACGGAATTAGACGATACCATCAGTTTATATAGAATTTTGAACGGGCTTTCAGAAGATGTTTTTCATTTTTCGCTAGAACGTCTACTTTTCGAGTTATTTGAGATTTTCTGATAACGCTGTTCCTTTGTTGAGCGCTCTTGCTGCATTGATGTTGNNNTAAGTTCATCATATGAATGTTGTGATGTTGTTCATCATCGCCACCACCATCATCATATTCGTCATCATCGTCATCATGTTCTTCATCATCTCCGTCGTTGTCTTTTCCGTTAATTTCGCCAAGTGTCGCACAAGACTGTAGCCTTTTTCATACTGATTTCGGACTTCTACGTTCGTCATGTGTATGTTATTAATACTTCTTTTTTTCACCATCGTCGTCATATTCGTCATCTTCGTCATCATCTTTATCGTCATCTTTTTGGTTAATTTCGCCAAGGTTCGCTCCTCGGAGCGCTTTCATTTTTTTTTTTTTGTTCGCACTCTACAGGTCGCAATTTTCGTCCCATTTTCACGAAATTTGCACAGAACATGTAGATTGGGATGTACTAGAACGCTATTGTTTTTGGTCATGATCGGATACGAAATGGCGGACGTGGCGGCCATTTTGTATCCGATTTCACAGTCAAATACTCGTAGATCCCGCATTTTTCGACCTACATGGTTGAAAATCGGTATGAATATACTAGAACGCATGTGCTACAATTGTGCAGAAAATCGTTGACTTCCGGTTAAAGATGGCGGAAATATTGGACNTTAAGACGGATTGGAGCCTCTGAATTTTGCTTAAAAGCAAGATGGAAGTTCAAGTTATGCAGGACCCAAGGAGAATGTGCAACTTTAGCCAACTTGGGAATGCAGTATCTCAGAAATAGCACTTCCTTCCATTCACATTAAATTTTAAGATACTATGCTTTCCACTTTTGCATGAGGGCTATCAAAATAGGGCTTACATTATTTTTATGGAAAATTTTAAGTTGCATAGAACGAAATGAAACAATAACAATGTTTTTGAGATTCCAGAACATTATATAATACAAAGTTTGGTCATGTTATTGATCTCGTTTTATTATGAATGTACCCAGGCTTTTTTTTCCATAAATTTTCTTTAAAAAAAGGTCACGTTACCTAATAAGTGGCAGATTGGCACACTCAAAAATCAAATTCTACGAAATTTCTGCGTTCCGAAAAAATATACTTCTGCTGAGTTAAATTTCATAGTTTTGAAGATATTTGGCTACATAACCATTAGTGATGATTCGCCTGTTATGTCTGCAGTCTCAACATTTGACAACTAGCGCCACCTGTTTCACACGATTCGCCTGTTATGTCTGCAGTCTCAAGATTTGACAACTAGCGCCACCTGTTTCACATGTGTCATCTAACAAACCTAAATAATCAAGGGTTTTGGAGCAAAATAAAAGTGAACCAGATTATTTGATGCACTTCCAAGTTGGCTCTTTCACACTTAAAGGGATCATACAAAATAGGAACATTTCTCTGAACACTGGGTGCAAAGTTGATGTAAACAGAGCAATGTTGACTTCGGTGAAAACAAATGCAACTAGAGAAATTTTAATTTCATTTTTAAAAACCTTGAAAAATCCTGCAACTTGACAAATCATTGACCTCATTTGTTGTTTTGTGACAACATTCTACCATGGACACCAGCCAGTTTCAGGCCACTGCACCCTGACCACCCTGAGGTGAGGTCTTGTTTAATTACCAGCACAAGCTGTTATCTTTGTGGTGCAGTGTGGTGTGGTCTGTGTGTAGTAGTTATGTACCATACTCACAGGCCAACAATGTTACACTAAACACATGTTGGAGTAACTGAGTACAGTCCAACATCAGCCAACACTACCAGCATGTATTGACAACATTGTGTTTATAAACACAATGTCTCAATGAGCTGGTGTTATGAGTGATAGCATGAAGAAGGGATATAGACAAAAAAAAAACAAACAAATTAACAGCCGATGTTTGTTGGACAAAAATAGTCACTCAGAATGTTCAGAAGTCCACACATACATACACGCACGCACACACAATATCAATGTGTACAAGAAAATTCTTGAAAGAGGAGAGATCTTGGTTTAGTAGGTGCTTCAGAAATTGGCTCCATCCATGCACTAGTAACAAGCATTAGAATAATTTGCTACCTGTCGTAGAAAACAGTAAGCCAGGTATATACTACTCCATAACTCTTGTATCTTCCAATGAACACTTAGGTAACAGCGACTTCGGTTGTAGTAGAAATATTTCCAACTGACATTTTTATATGATTTGAAGATGGTCCAAAGGGGATCTCTTCCACATAATGTCAGGTACGGGATGCGGCCTCACAATCAAAATCATGTACATGTAACAAAAGTGGCACAATACCACACAATGAAAAGCTAAGAGATTGAATACTACACTCATTTAGCCCAGTGGGCTCAGTCTTTCATAAAACAACATTTAAGAGCAAAAGGTGCCCACTCGACCAAAGGCTTAACAGCTAACAGGTGGCGCTGCCCTCACCAATTAGACAACAGACTAGTCGTTATCATGAACCATCAACACACTGGGGGGTTTGTTTTTGAAATCTAGACTTTTAAACACTTTGGCGATTATGCCAAACCCTAAATTCAACTAGTAAGTCACACATTTTCCTTGGCGCAGTCATCTGTAAAAACATTATGGCCAAGGCATAATTTTTTCAATCAGATCCAAACTTTGTCTCGGACAGTAGACGTGCCAAGGAATTAATTCTTTCCATCACACATTCAGAGATGTTTGCAAGGTTAGAAGTGCACTTGAATCCTAACACAACAAATGCCACAACACTGACCTTAAGCACCTACAAAACACTTGCCGGCTTGAGCAAAAATGCATTACAATCAAAACTAAATTAGCTATAATTATTTCTAATATTCACTATAGCATTGGCTGCAACTGAACATTTATAATTAAGAAAGAGTCCACAGCTTTTGTGTTTAGATAGTTTTGTCGCTTTATATACAGTCGTACCATAATTCTCTGAACAAAATATAGTCAAATGACACACCCAGGATCACAGTTCAGTGTTCGGGAATATTATAACACAATCCAGTGAGCGGTAAAGCGCCACCTCACTTGTTATTTTGTGCAGCACCACTCGGTCAAGTGGCAAAATCCTGGGCAAGTGGCGGCCTTTTCTGACTTACAAATTAAGTCAGAAATTTGGTTATATGCTCCACACAAATATTTCTGAAAAATAATAAAATCTTACTAGAGTGAAAACTATTGCCAAAGGAGAGCAGAAGGAATGATTAAGAACTTGTTAGTTCTAATTTCCACTGTTCTTTATCTGCGTGTTAACGTGTGTCCGGACAGGCACTTTAACTGGCGCACACTGTGTCACCGTGTGGACACCAAACTGTGGCAAGGCAGAAGCATTTATTAACTCACTGCTTTGTGCGTCACTTACAAACTTCACACTAAATTCCTTTTTCTCTTCCATTTTCATTACTAACCTACTAATAAAATAACCCAAAACTTCAGGAAAATATTACAAACCATTGTTTTCTTGAATCCCTGTCATTTTGCAGTTGTTTGGCCTGTAATACTAAACATTACTGTAGCAGGACTTTCAGAATCCCTGTCATTTTGCAGTTGTTTGGCCTGTAATACTAAACATTACTGTAGCAGGACTTTCACAGAGTGATTTTCACCCTACTTCACTTAATCTTTGACACCACTTGTAGAATTATTGCGTGGTTATAGGGCTGACTGGGGGACTCTGGATATAGACCTTCAGATACAACAAACATCATCTCACTCACCTAATGCATATTTAACTCCATATGTTGGAGTGCTGCCTGAGTCCTTCACATACCCTGTGTTCCTGTAATCTATAACTCTATCCATAGTTATCCTCCAGCTGACAACAAATTACACACCACTTAAACACACTCTGCAAGTCATCAAAATAACTATACGTACACACCGCCAAAGGACCAACCGCAGTTGAAACGAAATAATGATCTGGAGACCGAAAGACGAAAACTGAGTGGTAACTATGCAGATTGACCATCCAGCTAAGCAACACTTGACCACGAGCCCAATAAGTAATGACCACTCCACAAGCAGACCACTTGTGACTGAAGTTACCCTACAGCCTGTAGAAGGTGTTTATATATAGTTTGTACTAACACAAGGAATTCTGGAACAGAGCCACTCACCACAGGAACTTGTAATAAACTTCAGACATGCTCATAAGACTGTCTAAATACATGGAATTCCCAGAATCACTGGATGGAAAGAGAGCCAGGTAGTAGAAATCAGGGTTCCAGTCAAGTGTGCAAAGGGTAGAGCAGAAAACAGCTGATAGTGTTGTACAACACTTATAAGGCAATAGGTACAGTCATTCACTCGAGCTATGATAGCACTGTCAGGCCTTTCCGGACTACAAAGAGGAAATTAGCACAGGGATGTCCTAAGTTATATTTAGAAACAGTTCCTTAGCAGGCACATTTGTCACTGAATGATTCATGACTGCACAAAGTCCTCCTATGAATCTAGTTCATAATTGCCGAAGACTCCAACAACAAATTAGGTTACACCAAGTATTTCCTGACATGTCCTCATCTGACTTACTTATTTCATTTCTAGAACATTTATGTAGACCACAACTAAGCATTATAATATATAATTGTGCATATCACTGAAACTCTAAAGACCACAGGCTAACAGAACATGTCCAATAAAACCACTACAAAAAGAACCATCAGACATCAAATACCTACACTTACAGCCGATTTCATAAAGGTGGTTTAAAGTTAAACCCGGTTTAAACTGGACTTAGACCAGGTTTAATGATAATCTGCATTTCATAAAAGTGGTTTAACTTTTAGACCAGTGGTCTTGTAAAACCTGGTTTAACTGCAGTTTAGACCTGGTCTAAGTCAGTTTTCATTTCACCAACGAGGTCTATATCCTTTACTGGACATAATTCTAGAATAACTATGTTTAACTTTAGACTTGGTCAGACCCAGGTTTAACTGTTAAATATGTCAGATTTGCATAGTATAGGTACAACTGAACGATGCCGCGGTGTGCAATTGCGACGCAGTTTTAGAGCGAAAATGGACTATTTCCAATATTCAGGTTTACTACGACACGAGATCAAACGTAGCAGGGGCGGATCCAGGATTTTTTAAAGGGGAGTGGACGGTCAAGGACTTTTTGAAAGGGGGACCAAGTCAACAATTTGAAAATTATAGATTTGATATCATTAAAATCAAGGGGAAAAAGGGGCTCCGGACCCCTTGACCCCCTGGATCCGCCTATGCGTAGACCAGTACGTGCTGGAGTGTGTCCTGCGGATTCCTCAGAATACGACTGGTCGAGCAGGTCTCATATCGTCGCAAGCCCTACGGATTTGACTTAAGACAGCATCCTCTGATTCTTCTGACTGAGTTCCACCTCCACTGTTCTCCGATTCAATGTTGCCGGGAAGGGTCTTGCCCCCCCCCCTTTGGCCGCGAAAAATAAACACTAAAATAACACGGAAATAAATTTGGGTATTTATCATTTTACATCTAATCATCAGCATGTTCTTTAATGTGTGTGTGTTGGGCACACAAATAACATTTTTCCTCATGAGAAAAGCTTTTAGACCTTTGTCGCTAATGTCTGCACTGATTCTACTGGTGTATGCCATTCTATACCCACGTGATCAAGGTTTCATTGAAACACTTCAATAGTTTCTTTGTTGGGTTTACCCAGCTCGACACAGTTGGGTGCCTTTGATACTTTAAACCTGGTTCTACTGAACCAGCTCCCTGGTCTAGCAAAACCAGGCTTTCAGACTTTTAAACCATGTTGGTGAAATGCAAGTTAGGTCTAAAATTAGA
>NMRA01000794.1:0-24624 GCA_002633005.1 Phoronis australis
TCCCTGCAAACCAAGAACTTCGTGAAAAATGGATAAACAACATTAGGAGAGCTGGGAGTAAGGAGAGATTTAGCGCATTCAAACCAACGCGGAGCCATCTAGAAGGCAACACGTAGACCGTCGGTTGGCCATATAGGGGCTACAATACTTCCATTCGCTTTCTGTACTCATTTCGTTACTTCAGTGTATTTTAAACGGAGTGGATTACAGATTTCGAGTTTTCACCTCGTCAAAAATACATTCTACTCTTAAAACTATCATTTAAAAAACGCTTACTTTCATCATTGGTCCTTTCTACTGCTATACATATCTATAGCTTAGTTGTGAGAATTAAGTTGACCTTGGCGAAGAATTACAACTTCACTTTTTTGGTTGCCGTTAATTTTATCACCGCGTGCGCGATAACCATAAATCATGTCAACTGAATCACGTGAGTTAGGCAAAGGTTAGCGCGAGACTCAGCGAAGCGCGTGACGCTAGCGCGTGACACTTGTAAAATAGCATGAGAAGGTATTGGGTGAAACTTGTAAGATGTGTGTCCCTTAGACATTTATTCGTCAACATGCGTAATTTCACATAACTTCCTCAAATGGCACCCCCGGGGGTAACTGAGAGAAACTCGAGCAAACCGCGACAGATTTTCATCGATTTGTTCAAGTTTTGCTGACTAAATTGTATCCAGTGTCGTGGTATGTGTTATAACTCCGTGTTCCTATATGTATGGTTCATTTGATTTTATTCGATGTATTTTGAAATGAGTAACTTTTTGTGAGGATGTACTATCGAACCCTGAATGCCTGCGGCATCCAGTGCAATGTAATTGCCTAAGGGCCATCGTGTGTGCAGCGAACATTTTCCTGGTGGAAAAAGGACGTATGAGAACAACATTCCGACGCAGTTTCCTTTTAAAATTAACGTCACTAGCATATCCACGGCGAAAGCTACAAAAGTTAAACAACCCAAGAACTATCAACTTGTCTGAAACCGGAGATTTCGAAATCAACGCCGGTAGCCCCAACACTGAACATGACGACAGTCGTGCCCTCGGTCACACGGTCACTGATCATGGCTACGCTGTGTTTACAAACGAGAGAGAGGACTTGTTTGGTATTATAAAGCAAAAAATGAAACATGGTTTTTAGGTTGCAAATCACTCCAAATGCACGCACTATCCAGCCTGCTCAAGACATGCCTGACCACAAGTTATCCCATGAGCCTTCGCGCAGGAAATAACTCGCACAAGGGCAATGCGTAGTTCGTTTGCGCTGCAAATCCGCTATTGGTGGAATGAATATTATTGGGTCGCAATCCAAACCTTAGGATCACAGGATAGTTTTTCCTAGAGAAACCGTTGAAGTCGTAAGCTACTACATTTCCCATTCCTAAATTGCGGGAATGTTTTTAAAGTTTCATTCGACTCACTGGCAATATCACAAACTTGTTATACCGCAGCAGACACTGGTCACTGCTTAGACAATCTGTAGGTTGTGTTCCAGAAAATGAGGCATCGCACATTTATCTACTTGAAATGCTTTGATGACCGGGTGCTCTATAACGAAAAGATCCCCACGTCCCTAAGTACACTGGTTGGAACTCAAACTCTTTGAATTTTCCTCCACAACAACATGATGATTACGAGGTCACAAATTAAACATTAGGTATACTGGCGTCGGAATTCTAAAATACCATTTATCTCCACTATAGCAGCCTACACATGAGCAATGTTCTATTTTAGTGTATGCGTTCAAGTAGCAAGGCTCCGTAATACGGAATACCTCACGCTCAAGTCCCCTGTGTACATGCACGTGTACCTCATCGGTGCAGGTAGAGATTCCAGTTGTGCAGCATATCACGTGGCTTACAACCTATGTAATATTTGGCGCATTACAGAATTAAACACTTTCTCAGACAACACCTAGGTGGCGTTTCGAATGCCAGGACATCATCTGAATCACAATGTTTTGTCAAGTTTTGTTGCGTGACGAAAAGATGAATATTTTACCAAAAATGACTGTATGACGACTACCCATCTCATAGTTGACTTCTTCTTCTTCTCCTGTTTATCCTAGAAATGAGAGTGAAATAATAAATGGATCACAAATGCTCGCATTTCTTATACATTCGTTATATATTGATCTTGCATTTTATCGTTTATTAAAGACCTAATGTTCGTTTCTAAACATCTTATGGAATATAAAATTTCTTTTAGAGCTACGTTACACCCTTGAATTGTTAATAGTCTAAGGATATTAGGAACGCGAAATATTCTGCCCCGTCTACGCAGAAATATGCGTGGCGTTGGGTTATCTGGTAAAAGGACACTCTAAACTAAAAAGATTATTGTCACGGCGTGACAATAACGGACTCTGCGCGTGTGTATTACTGGAATTATTATGGGAAGTTANAAAAGATTATTGTCACGGCGTGACAATAACGGACTCTGCGCGTGTGTATTACTGGAATTATTATGGGAAGTTAATGACAGCAACCCCGTTTACCAATATGAAAAGGAATTCTTTAAAATTGTAGGAGAAATTACACATTAATTTTGATGACCGTCCTCTAATTGACCTCTTCCGGTGCATATGAGCCCCAATGAGGGAGTAATTGTTAACTCGATTAAAAATGCGGTTAATGCTAATAATCACAGATGTTTTACTTTAAGTACTTCAGAATATAAGATGAATGAAGTGGTCGCACTTAGTAAACAGATATGTAATTCTGAAGTCTCTAGCTCAAAATTTTATTCTGCACTCAGTGACCTTTGATCTATTTTTTCTCATCGGTTAGGCCTATTGCGAAGTAAAGTAGGGTATTCAATTGGCATGTTTGACTTACACCTCTGTGCTGAAATTGAAAAGAATTCCTTGAAAAACGTAAGAGATAGAACAATTTGAACGTTACATGACCTTTGCACTAATTGACCCTATCCTGTGCATTATAAGCGTCTTTAGGAGAATTATTGCAAAGCCCATGGGAAATGTCTTTAACGCTGAGAATCACATTTGTCTAACGGTTGACACATCAGAATACTTGCTGATTGAAAAGGTCAAATTTTCAGAAGAAAAATGCACATAATGACCTCATGTTTGCACTAAATGACCTGAAACTTTGGATTCCGATTTGATTTACCTGTGGCAATCAGACCTGTCAATTTGAAGTGTCTAGCTCAAAATTTTGGTTTGCACCCAATGACCTTTAACCAATTTCACCTGATTGGATGACCCGATTACTTAGAAAAGTATTTTTTTAAATTGCCTTATTGACTTATACCTGTGTACCGAATTTTAAAAGAATAGTTTTTAAAATAAAGGAGTAGCATTTTGAAAATTACATGACCTTTGCGCTTAATGACCTCTTCGGTGCATTATGGAATATGAATATATAATGAATCAAAATTTATAGACTGCCTAACATCAAATTTAAATTTGAGACCTGCAACCCTTTTGCAGATATTAAGTGTCAATTTGGTCGGAAGAAGAATAAGAAGTAGAATAAGAATAAGAATAAAATTGAAGAAAACCCAGGAACAACAATACTCTGCGCTTGCACGCGCAGAGTAATTAGGAAAGGAACTGTTATGAGTGATGCAGCATACAATTTGAAACTCATGACGTCAAAAAATGGTGACTATTCGCTTTTTGTTATGGGATATAGGGCGGTTTGTGTTATCGAATATAGGGCAGTGTATTTGTTAAGTACAAGCAAAATAGATTGATAACTGTTTTCGCCAAAAACGTGTTTCGAACAAATTTCGTCTACAGTTATGGAAAGTTTTGTGGTTACAAAATATCACAAACGACATTTTTGTCGAACGGCAGACGTAGCACTCTTAAGTCCACATTTTAGTCAAAATGGAGAGTGTCGTGTAAAGTCTATTTTCAAATGGTTGAACAGAAAAAAACATTTCTTTGTTGTGCGTGAAATTACAAAAGTATGTGATCATATCATATTTTGCCGGGGTTAAATAGTAGGACAATTTGATTTTTTTTGTTGGGGATTGCGGGATAAACTCAAAATGTGGTACAGTCTACCAACTGCTAGACGATTGGAAAGCAAAGTGAAAGCTGTCGGTAGCACAGATTATTGAAATGGACCCTTTTCGAAGGTAAACTTTTCATTTATTAGTGTTTATTTAACAACTCAGCCACACTGTCACATTTTTATTTTGATAGTCTAGCTTACAAAGTTACTCGCGTCCTAAACTTATTCGAGCAGAAAGCAAGAATTGCATAGGCCAAACTCTCGTCCAATCCCTTACAATATTGGGGTTACAAGCTCTAACAATAGGTCACGTGTGAGAGTTGACATTCAATTTCCAGAATTATCTAACGAATTCCACGAAATCAAAAGTTCTTTAGTATTACAGATGGCAATAAATATGGCCGAAACGGCATTCCATCGGAACGACAAATGAAAAAAAAATATTATTCAGTTGTGAAATGGATACTGGCTTTATGACGTCGGAAAGTGATATTTTAATTGTACCGTCTGCACTGAGTGTAGATTAAACACCGTTGATTAGCGAAAACAAAGTCCTGGGGAACAGTTGAGGTAACCACGAGTTAGCGTTAAAAAGAAATAGCTAAAGTCCTTGAATAGAAGTATCTATGCAATCTTACTTGATTAAGGTTTGCAAAGTCTTAAGTTCAACGGTATTTTATCAAATATCATGTATTTATTAGGTCAAAAACCCAACCGTTGCCGCACAATTAAAAAAGTTCAAGTTCAATCAACGTTTCGTCTATTCATTAGACATCATCAGGATAACTATAGGACAGCAAGTACCAACAAACAGTTCAGGTAACATCTGTAAAGTGAAGTGAGAGATACATGGAATATAGTCAGTACATAGGCGGAGTTAGGGGGGGCAGGGGGTGCCCCCCCCCCGTCGGCTGCCGAAAAAAACAGGAAGAAAAGGTGAATTGTTGAGTTTAATAACTAACCCCGGTAATTAACATTATACGGCGGAAGCAAGACTGAAATGTGTGCAGTTTTAGTGTGTTTGGGGGGGATTGTGGCTCAGATCCAATTTCAAGTGTCAAATACGGAACACGGCTCAATCGTAACGGAACCATTTCTAAGTATAAGTTCTTCTGCGATATCCCAGGCCACCGGCAGTGGCACTGCGCACTACGACTCCGCTTCCGTCGTCTGCTTCACTGTGCAATGAAAAAATATTTCATTTTTTAAAAAAAGTTGAATTTGAATGACAATGAAAAAACAGAAGCTGCTGGTAAGATGTCAATTTTAATCGAAGCCTTAGTGAATCACTCAGGAACTCACAATTCTCTCGTTGTCAAACCCTAAGACGATTTCCAAAGCAATTGCGGCATTAAATGCCAACACAAAATAACGGATTTGGTCTCTTGGGCAATTAAAAACTATTTTAAATACAACAAATTTGTTACAAACTGATTGCAAAAAAGTATAAAAAGTGTAATAAACATTGCAAAAATAATTAGGTTTCGCGCGCAAACACTGTGGACCATAAACAAGTAAGTGTATTAGTATCAAAGTACGAGTGAAGTTTGTGGTGATATACATGTAGTGGTAAAGCAAGCGCGCTTTAAACGCCGGGTCGTGTTTTCAAGGCTGTGCTAATTGCAGTTTTTCAAGTTTTACACGTTCTCCGTGTGTTTTTTTTTCTTGGATAATACTTCAGGAATCTAAGAAAATGGTTAATGTTTAGAGGAAAAAACAAACAACTTTTTCTGTGCGAGAGGGAGTTTGCCCTCTCAATAAAAGGATCCTTTATTGAACGATCGCCATGTTGTTTATAGAGTTTATCGTTAATGGGACAACTGTAAGTAATTCTAATCGGACTCACACAGAGACGCCTCTGTGACAAGCTGAAAAAATATCACACTAAAGAGAAAAGCAACATGTATGGGCTTTGTGTTAGCAACAGTGACCAAGCCAATTCACTAAGAATTAACTGCAGCGAACTTAGTAAAGAATTAATGTACAATAAATAGTCTTTGGCCATTCAGAACCAGCATGCCACCTATTGTCAGAGCTCAGTGACCCTGCAACTATGGTGATGACCAGCTACTGACTATATTCTCACTTTATGAATGTTACCTGAGGTGTATGTTGGCACTTGCTGTCCTTTTGAATAATTATCCTGATGATGTCTAGTGAATAGACGAATTGTCGATTAAACATAAACTTTTTTCTTGTGCGGTGATCGTCCGTTTTTTTTAAGCTCACTGCGGCCAAAAACTGATTTAAAATATTTATAAACTTTTCAATATTGAGTTCCGGGTTTTTCGCGTTAAGGCAAAAAGATCCAACTGACTCCAGAGAATCATCAGTAGCCTTGCATGGAGGGAATTAGTTTTACCGGAAGTATGCTGCTGACAGTAGGCCAAGCCGAATTTTCACCCTCCGTATTTTGTGAAGCCTGTAACAGAAACTTAACAAATAAACAAATGGATCATAAATATTTGCATTGTACACAATTCAATTTCTGACTGATGGGTCAATTTAGAGTCATTAAATCACGTTCAATCTGTTGTGTTGGACAAAATGCTTCAACCCAGAGCTTACACTTTACAATGTCATGAAGACATTGGGTCCGTGGAACACTCCTTTATTACCATGAATTGCCAATACCCGGGGTAAAACTGCGATTTTAGCTTCAAAGAAATAGGCGCCAAAATCTTCAACAACTACGTTGCTTTTGCAGCTTCAGATTCCCGTTCATGTTTGAACTTCATCCATGTGGCAAATCAAATTAAGTCCAACCTGGAAAACGAGCAATTTATAAATGAAGTTTAGACATCCACCGACAATGTTTAAAAATTTGAGAAATGTGAGGCCACAAAAACGGGGTTTGCGATTGACGTCACAATTATGTCATAAACATTGCGTTTCACGATGAAGACACGTTTGTTTTACCATAAATGAGGCCAAGATGTTTGCCATGTACTCTTGTGCCACCCTCCTCCTCTCTGCAGCCTGAAAAAGAAATCACACTATAATTGTAAAAATTAACGTCATTTGCAACCCGATTCAATTTTTTCCTATACGTCTATTTTAACTAGTTTGTGTGTCACCTCATTCGTGCTTTGTCCACCACACCGAACCGAAATCAGTTGCATCAAATTGTGAAGATGGTGAGGACTGAAATTGATGACGTCAATGCATTTTGCGATGAGAGTGTGACACGGTCGTGTCAATTGAAAGTTAGCTACATACTGTTGTAAAATCTGTGGTGTGAATAAGACCTAAATATACTATAACATTTCCCGTTTTCTTTTCAGACGGGTTAAATATATCATTAACAGCGACCAGGTGTCGAATGAGGCATCCCATTTGCTGCAAGAACCCTAAACCCCATACTCCTATGTTCATTCATTAATGGGGAAATGCCAAAGAAGAATTCGATGGGGTCCATGAGAAACCACGGAAGTCACAGTGAAAGATCATGGATTGTATTTCCTAACAAGTTCTTATGGTATATTGATGTTTCACTGGTAAAATAAACAGAGAAGGTCTAAGTTCTTGATTTGCGTCAATGGTGATCTGTGTAGTTATCATCCCTTGTTCATAGGCTAGTTTTAGCACCTTGACCGGTCATCTAGGTGTAGGTGAAGTATTGAACGTGTTAATATCGAATGGATTCAATGAAGCCGAAGTGTTGCAGAATGAATCGTCTTGGTCGCCTGCTTCTCCAAGATTTCTAACATGAAGTCCCTCTAAGTGTAGTGCTTGGGAATCAGAAGCTAACCGCGTAGCCAAATGGTTCTACTTCATGCAAGGCCAGGTAAAACACTTGTAGTAATTATGCTTTAAGCCCGGCACTCATCATCAAATTTCCTAGGGGTGTATATTATTTCTCATTTAATAACGTCGTCAAAAAGTACGGTGTTTCTGAGATACTGACCTAGGTCCTCTGAAAGACTACCCGGTGCAGTTGTCGAGCATTTTGCGCGACCAAGTTATAACCGCTTTGCATTCATGCCTCCCAATGGTGCCAATAGAAATGGCGTGATCAAGACCAGCTTGAACATCATATGAGTTGTAGTTCCCATGTGCACCTATAGACCCGCCCTCTGCCGCGCCACCATTCGGTGATTGGTGTACTTCCACGTTCTACAAACGCTTTTTGCTTGTATTTACGGACTGGAATTGTTTAAATAAAAGTAAAAAACACAGATAGTTATACTTTCAGGTGCTGGCGGGTACGATTGACGTTGTATGTTTTAACTCAGGTCTAAATGAATGTTCTGCTACTGCCATCCTGATGATGACGTGTTTGCTAGATGGTGTGTATAGAGATTTGACAGATCTGCGGCAAAGATTTTATAGTTACCTAAGATGTCCGACTTATGATCTAAATACGTCACAGCGTTACAAGTAGCGCCACCATCTGAGAGATCAAATACAGCATAATAATGTCATGACTTTAATGCTAGTGTGACATCTGGTGCTTTTCAAAATACTTTGTTTCGCTTGCCTAAAGATAAGGAGAGGTAAGTGTATATTCATTATATATTCCATACTACTACTGGCAAGTGCTGATCGGAGAACAGGAGTCAGTACAGCAGTAGAATAATAATAGTAGCAGGCCTACCTATTAGGGATAGTTACTAGTAGTTGACAATGCTGAGGTCCACAGCATGGTCGTATGAGACTCATTTGGTAGTGGCAGCATATCCTCTGCCATGAATGTAACAGAATTGAAGTGGAGTTGTATCAGCTGTGTTTGGATAAAGAAAACTAGTCTGTGTGTAGTCTACAGTTCAGGTTACAGGGTCAGATCCAGTGTACTGGTCAGCTGGCCTTGTTTACTGTGTGAAAACTGGGGCGAGATAGCACTTACATGGCCATGTTTATTGGAGAATATTTGCAAGCTTGCACAATCTAACGACGTTGTTTGTTGACGTGTAGGCTATATCTCAGTGTATGGTTCAATTTAGTTATGCGATTTGGGTGCAGAGTATGCATAGATCTGACCTAGCAGGGAAATCCTTAGAAGAGCTACGTATCCAAGAGGTACAATTCAATAATTAACTAAAATAAGAAACTGCTGTTTTAGTGTAAGCAGTCTGATTTGATACATTAGTATGAAGTTCCCAGGCACTACTCTGAATTATCACAGGATACGCGTGCCTCAAGCTATCTTGCTGAAGAATATGTACCCTAAACTGGGATTATTGAGTCAACTTCTTTCTCAGAACAGTAAAAAACACCTTATTCTTTGATAGGCCTACATTCCTCTGTACCCACACAGCTTGTTTCCCATGCCTGCATACATGGGGGTCTGGAGCTCGAACGAGCCCCCTTATTTGGCATAGTGGGCAAAAAAGTTTGCCCCATAGAAACGGAAAGTCCGAAAAAAGTAAAACATGAGACAAAAGTCCAGTTCCACCAGTCTTTTCTTAGTTATAGGTACACATTCTCATAAATTCGAGACAACCTTTTCTTTGACTGAGTGCGCGTGCATGTACTTGCTTAAAGTCCTTGTCTCACGCGTTGTTAACAATTATTACATGGTTAGAAGATGTTATAAGGATCCAAGAAGTACCTACCCCATAACTAATACACGATCCGTACTCGAAAACAGTTTAAATGAACGCGCCACTCACGATTCGCACCCGAAGAAACACCGCCATTTTGAACTTGCCGCGAACCCGGAAGTACAATTCATTCAGGAACCCAGGCCGAGAAAACGCCGTCAGTGCGACTGGAGCAGTGCCTGTACTGTTACCAGCCAGTAAACGGGGATAAAAAAAATCGACAGCGCGCCTTAATTTTGATAAAATCAAACTACGGACAATTTTATGGAATTTGCTGAAGAAATGTGGCGAATAAATTTTGACAGAAATTATTTTGCCAGACTCGGGACCGCAGCCTCGGACCCGGTGCGGATCGAGACCAGACACTGGCGAACGGTAAATGCATGCGGTTGCAAGCTGTTTTGTCGAAGTAAAATGGTCAAATGATAAATGCTGCATATATTCAAAGGTAGTTTCAGACACTTGTATGAAATTACGGGCTGGTTAGTCCTGTGTCACACTGCTGGCCACAAACACAAAAAACCCGAAAATTGAACAAAGTTTCTTTTTTGTAGCAACGTTTGTCAAATGTATCAACGTTAAATCTTCACAAATTACAAAGTAGCCGATTGAACATGCCTTTCAGTCCAGCAAAAGTTGACATTGTAGGTGCCGCGAGAAATGAGACGATCGAAGTCCTACGGGAATTGTGCGCACATTTATCACTACAACTGCGAGGCTGAAATTTGGTGAACACTGCTAAATCGTGCAGAATAGTAATTAAAGATATGTCTAACTAAATTTTTCCGTAATTTGTTGGCGAAAACAATTTACACAAAGTTTTAAACTCGTAACTCATCCCGCTGTCCTCCAATATGGCCGACGCGATCCACCCAAAGTGACCCAAATTTCGCCACAAAACTTGCAATAACTTTACAGTGCTTGCCAGGATTTTGATACTTTTTCGATTTTTACTGAGTAGAATGTACTACCTTTCCGAAGATAGCAAAGTACTTTTTCAAAACGAGGAAAAACATAAAACCGAAAAAAATTGGTTCCACCCATATTGGTTCCTAGGTTCGACCGGCCTACGTAAGGAACTAAACACCAATGCTATTTTAACATACTAAGTACGCGTAACATTCCAAAAAAATCAACGACCACTAACTACAAACTATAAATACACTACATATGCAAACGAATCACGATATATTACTAATAAAACAAAATAATGAAGACTTTTCGAGCAAGCCATAGCACATTCAGTTACAAGGAAAAAATGGCGGCGTTCAGGACAAGTTCCTGAACTGATGAGCCGGAAATGTGGGTACGGAAATAACCGATGACAACCGGTAATCATACGCTCAGAGAGAAGGGTCAAATACTGTTAAAAAATCGCTTTTGGCAAGAAAGGCGAAAAGAATATAAAGAAAGGGTGTCGAAAATAAGAATTTATGTAGTAAGTATTTTCGGATACTGGAACCACATGGGCAGTTTGCAACAAGGACTTTAACTCCACAGCCCATCAGAATGTGTTTGTCTTTCACAATAACTACTTGTGTGAAGCGATCTCATTTTTGTCAGGCATAACTCTCTTTGAAGTATAACTTCTATGGGGCATGTCTATTGAGCCTTTCATACTAACGTCGACGCGTCGATGGTTTGTGGAGTTGCGGTCAGTATGAACGCTTAACTCAGGTCCAATCGAAGTTATCACACGATGGCATAGCAATCGTCAACAGAGGGCAGTCGTCGCAAATACTTCTTAAAAAATTCCTCAAGTAATCACTAGTGAAGTAAGAAAAAAGTTTGTTGTCAATCATCACACGCAGCCTAATTGTTGAAGTATTCAAATTTCACTAAAAAAATAATAAAAAATCTTAACGCACTCGGGACGAAAGTTTTCCGCCATTTCTCAGTATTCAACGTGTGAGTGTTTATCCGACATTAGTTTCTTTATAATGAATAATCTCTTAAAAACTTGTTCGTCATCCATGCAATGTGGCAGTCGTTGGTTGCCGCAAGAAGTAGATGTCCTAGTAGTTGCCTGGGGCGAGACGTCCGTCCTCGCCGTTCTGGACGACAAAGAAAAAAAAAAACGACAGAGCGTATAACGTCATCGCGGATAAGATGA
Organism: Phoronis australis; assembly: GCA_002633005.1. Lineage (NCBI taxonomy): Eukaryota > Metazoa > Phoronida > Phoronidae > Phoronis > Phoronis australis. The sequence goes on from NMRA01000794.1 coordinate 11,641, forward strand.
CAGAAATGAGTTTCCTCCGACGAACCACTGATCAAGTGAGAGTCAAAATAAAAAGTTTGAGGCAATTATACACGAAGCCGAGTGACGCAAAATAGAAAAGTGGTGCATCGGCAGAGGTTGCGAAGCAAATCTGCCCCCACTTTGAGGAGATAGATTCTTTTCTGGGGACCAGACCTCTATCTAACCCAGAAAACTTGGTTAGGTCTGTCGGTGAGTAATATTCAGTTCCAAACAACCTAGCATTATTAAAGTAAACTTATAATTAAATCTTGATTTTTATGAAAGAATTTCTGTTCATAGCATACTTCAGTAGGCGGATCCAGGGGTGGTCAGGAGGTACACAACAACTCCACCTTTTTCCTGGATGTCTGTGGTCAAATCAAATTGTTGCCTTGGATCCGACTTTTTAAAAAATTTTTGATCCGACTTGCTTCTAAAAAATCCTGAATCAACTCCTGCATAGACTGTGTCAGAGATGTAATTTTCCACTTATTTAGCTTACAACATGCATGACTGACCAGATGAATTCTAATGACTCTGTGTTGAAGCCAGGGTCGGATCCAGGATTTTGAGTTAAGGGGGAGGGGGGCGGTGCACGGCACAGGAACAACCAGAATTTCGCCACATGCACGTGCCCAGTCTACAACGTAAGGATGCAGAGCTCTCGGATTTTTGGGTTTGTAAACCTGATAACTAAAAAAAAAACGTTAACTGGTTTTGTTCAAGGCCTCTGCGTTGTGCATTCGACCCAAAATCCCGGGCTGCGCGCATGTGCTACTCGTAAATTAACCCCCCGAACTCCCAAATTGTGTGTTGGAGAATTTTAGGGGGGCATGGCAGCCTTGGACAACCCTTAATCCGCCACTGGAAGCTCTCAAAATAGAAAAATTAAGAGAAAAATTAGTATATTATTAATCTTCAACGTATGCAACAAGGACTGAGGTTATTAATAGGGCAAAGCTATTTGTAATGTATTTACTATTATTTCTTCAATTCGTTATCCATATTCCATTTTTCAGATTCTCAAAGGAATGATCCCACGAGTCAAACTGAAGATGGCAATTGTGAGGAAGACAGCCTCCTGGATGATGGCGGTAAGTGAAAATGGTTACTAGTTAAGAAATCACTTGCTGAATACAATGCTCCACTTATCCCCTTTGTGGCGATGTCAAATGGTTGCCTCGATATGGTAGTAAAATATAACCAGTTCCATTTTTGAAAAGCTTTGCGCCATGCTTAAAGTTATGAGCCATGTTTTTAAATAGTTCTAATTCAAAACATAAAACATACCCTAAGCGACGTTTAAGTTCAATTACACTGGTAGCTAATCATGTTTATCACATTTACATTCTTATTTTAGCTGAGGACAATGCACAGGGCGATGATGCCAGGTGTGACACACCAAATGAGGCTTCGACCAGCGGAAGCAGTAGGCCGACCACACCTGGCTGCGCTTCATCCAGACTTGTCATGCCAGGCGCAAGCAAGAGGAAGCGGCGAGCAAGCGAGGCTCCGGCATGGTTGGAAAAGATTTTGAAACAAGATGACAGAGAGGCTGCCTCTCTACGAGAACCGATGCAAAAGAGCCTTAAAGCTCAAGACGAGTGGCGTGAAGCGCAATAAGCTTTCGTGAGGGAACAAAGCGCCCTCTTGCACCTACAGCAGCAGCAGGAAGCTGCTCAGATGACCAGTCTCATGGCCATGATGGGACAAATGGTCCAGACACTGTAAAGTGTCAGTCATCCACCTCCTCATCCACAACCACATCAGCAACAGCACCAATCACAACCTTCATACCCGCATCCCAATTCCCAATCACATCCAGAGTTCATGCAAACACTAATGGGAGAAATTTTCATATGTAAATAAAAGTAAGGTCAATGGGAATATTTAAAAGTAGTGTAGTAGTATAGTGGTAGTAGAGTAGCAAAACAACATCTGTAAGTGCTTGTTAATGTGTGTATCTATAGTTCATCCATATGATAGTTTTAGTTTTTAACGTATTTATTAGTTATCTGCATATAAATGTTATTCTTTTAAGATACACATTTACATACATATATTCATAGCCTCATTGTATAAAAGTTATCCTTTTAACATGTACATGTACATTTGTAACACAATATCTCTTCAACCAGTGTATGTGTGATAAGATTCGTTAATATGTTGTATTTTTGTATCGTGCACAGTTGTGAACTCTCACCAGCACAAGTGCGTTTTAAAGAAATGGATTGTCTGGGAAATGCAGGTACGGTTGATTCAACTTCAACAGCAACTCAACATAAAATGTTTCAAGACCACAGGCCAGGGTTTAATCATTGTTCTTGAGGCAAGTCTCTTTTTATTCTGTGCTTGACCACGCTATAGTTTTGTGTGAATTTCTAGCACCAGGTTGGAACTTGATGGCCCCTAGATTCGAGTTCATAAATTTTCTTTGTTTTATGTTCAGACTTTGAAACTTTTGCCTTAAAGTTGGAATCATCAAATGCAAACTATGGTTAGAAGATAACATTAGCTATTGATTACTAGAGCATAGGATGATAGACAATTGAGTTCGTCTAACACCGTAAACTTGCAGATTAACGCCCTAGCCGATTAATTTGGGGAAAACCTTCGGCAGGGGGGTGAGCGATTACACAAGCAGTGGGTGCTTAAACGGAAAATTGATCAAAAGCCAGGGATGGGTGTGGACCCGCGAGTTTACGGTAGTTCTATAGAAATTACTAAACATATTTGATTAAAAAGGAATGAGCCCCGGGCAATGGCTTCACCATGTAAGATTTGACTGACTATCGAGAAAACATTCATATAAATTATACAAGGTTCAAACGTTGCACAAATGGCCGTTATATGGTGCAGAATAAGTAGATCGCTCGGCCCGAGATGACATCAATAATCACACTCATACAGATATATGCGGGTGCATAAAAGTCAAGATTGTTGCCCAAGACTAATATGGACAGCCAAAATTATGGATGCTGGAATTAATGAGCACATAATGAATCACGTTGACACCTGGCGATGTCATTTCTGTTCGGTACTTGTTGGGGTGGTTGTTGTCCGGCTGCTTAGGAACATCTTGCCCACCATGTGTTTCGCAGATGTTGTATAATATCACACTTGCTTGAACAACAGTTGGCACGGCACTAATATCGTGTTCTAATGTTTTGTAAAGACATCTTCACCTCATCTTTAATCTGCCAAAATAATTTTCAATGCACATTCTTGCACTGCTCAGTCGAAAGTTGAAATTGTTCCAGCACGATCGTTAGGACGAGTGTAGCCTTTCATCAACCATAGACTCTATTCACGCGGCAGACATTAAAATCCAAAGCGAGGCTCACTGCGATAAACAAAGCGAAAGTAGACATTGCGTGAGTTAAATAGCCGGTCTTTCGAGTCCAACCTGGATATTGAATTTTAATGATGTGTCGACAATTAACCACAGAGACGTAGAAAATTACATTAGATAACAAGTTAAGGCGTCAAAGAGTTGTCTGACGAAAGGGTTTAATTTTTCTCGGAAAACTAGGTTCGAAACATGAAAAGTAAATATGGCCAAATTGCGGCGATCGTAGTGTTACGGATTAGGTATTATGCTGAATGCAGGGTTACTGTTTTCTTGTAAATTGTCGATCAAAATACTTTCTACGCGGACCAGGTCATCTGCTCGTATTGTTGACGAGTTGAAGACATATTCGACAGTGGTGTCTGTCATGTGCAATTAGTTACATCTGGTTTAATTTGTTGATCAAGAATATTAAAATCAAGCATAGCCTGATTCTATGCACTCACTGGGACTAACAGTTGATTTGTCATTGATCTGAAAGAATAATTGATGTTATTAAATATATATTTTTATTAAAATAATAAGCCAGACTCGTAATTGAAAATAAAAATTATTTGACCATCAATTCTGCTTTCTTGGTTGTAATAATTCTTACGTCTATTTCATGTGTTAGATTTCAAGTATCAATTTGGACCAAGTTGAATTTTAAAATTAAAACACCTAATTCGTTCGTCCAAAACGTAACCTCGTTTTAGAACTCAATTTCAGTTAACTGGACAATGAAATCATAGTTATCATGTTTCTGCAGAAACCTCGTTCATCCGAGGGGAAAGGTGCTAGTGCCTACTGAGAGGCGATTTTTTCGCCGAGTGAGGGCGGGAACAATCTACCTCAATAACACCCCCGCCCTGTTGCAAGCTCTCATAGGCTCTACCTCAGTTTAAAGTAGCCTTTTGTGCTCATTCTTAAAAATTGTCACCTCACAGTGTGTGGTTACAGGTGATTTGAACTCAGAGAGATTTTTCACTAGGGGAATTTTTGTGCCTCGTGGGTTGAATTTCGCGTGATATTTCAATATGTTTGAGAGGGGAATAGGGCCCAAATTTGAGGGATTGAGGGCCCTGTCCTTTTTGGAAAGGAGAATTATAATGTTTCAACCCGTAGCAGGGGCGGATCCACGTTTTTTAATTAGGGGGGGCAGGGCACAGGAATAAGCAGCATTTCGGCAGATGCGCGCGCCCAGCCTAAAATCTGGGGATGCAGGGGTCTTGAATTCTTGGGTTTGCGGACCTGTTGACTAAAAAAAAACGGTAAACGGGGTTCATTCAGCGCCTATGCGTTGTTTATTCACCCCCCAAGACCCCCTGGTTGCGCACGTGTGCTAGTCAGCAATTCGCACCCGAACTCAAAAATGGGATCTGATACAATTTTAGCCCCCCCCCCTAATTCCGTTGTCATGAAAATACAACCTGGCTGGCCCATTCTGCCGTCCGGTCGTTACTATGCTTGACAACTGACCGAGACGCGACAAAATATGATCTAACTTTTCGAAAACATTTATTTTATACGGACATATTTTGCTTCGTCGGCGTATGGCAACGACCCATCGCTTCCGAATCTAAACGTCTTTAGAGATTGTGAACCGTGTCCGTATTTTTTCTAGCCGTTCGGGGAACAACACGGACTGAAACACAGACTCCTACGCCGATAAGCTAACAGAGCTATCGTAGCGAGCCTCGTTTTGGAACGCGCCTCCTGTCGGCGTGAATAGGGTCTATGGGAGGAGTGGATAAACAGGATCTCCAGTGACAAACAAACCAACTGGTGTTCCATAAATCTTTCCATATGCACAGGAAATAGGGTACGTGTTTCTCCAGCCTCAAAAATCCGCGAGTTCTGCAGAACTCTAGCGTCATGCACCTTTCCAGGCCATCCAACTTCAATGTCGTAAAACCGATAACGATGGTCACAGACTACCTGCATGACAACAGAATAACATGATTTGCGGTTGTAATAATCCATACGATTCTCACGTGGTGCCACAATAGGAATGTGGGTCCAATCAATTGCGCCGACGCACTGTGGCAAAGTCCAAAGTCTTTGAATTTTGGGCTATCTCTAGTAAGTCCTCATGACTCGGACACATCAGGTACACAGGACCCAGTACCTGCGTTAAGGCAACAGCAAAGCTGTACAACAAGTTGCACGATGTTCACAACCCAACACAAAACAGTTCTTGGACGATCCGATATGAGCACACAGAAGCAAGCTTGAAGATGGCAACAGTTACCATTTTTCAACACTAATAGGTTGAAAGACAAAAGCCAGTTAGTATGAAATAAGGTTGATATTAAATTCGGTGTGTTAATCGTTGCACAACCAAAAATGCATGACTCAAAACTTTTACGAATACAACAAAATGTTTTCAAGTAAAGGTATGAACAAATTCAATAGTTATGAAACCAAAATGAGTGCGACCAGGCGACGAAACGCTATTCTTCGAGCATAATAGTCTGTCACTTTTTGTTGTAATACTTCAAAACATAAATAAAAAAATGTCCCTTAAACTTACATTACGAAAATTGGTTTTCTATTTATCTAGATAAGATTGCAGGGCTTCAGTGATGCTTTGAAACGTAGCACGTGACATTCTGAAATGTCTCTCCCATTTATGATCATCTGCAGTTTGGCATAAACCATCGTACTACGACTGGCTTCTAGGAGTGGCCCCAATGGTTCACACCATTATTTACTTAATTCACTAACAGAAAATCATTATGTTTTCTTGAAAAAATGAGAACTTCGTTGTCTTAGTCTCACATATTCATTATTTAACATTAATGCTGCAAAAGAAATAGAAAACTTAAGGTAATGTCATTCAAAATGACAATGAAAAGTACCAGCAGTTGTTTTCTTCCACCTATTGTGTAGGGATATGCCACATATTCAAAATCCACACCAACACAGCACTTGATCAGTCGTGAAAATGCCGTTTGTTACCAAGACTATATCCAGCACCGAGTCAAATATCGGACGTTTTCATAAATCTTTCACAAGCCGAAATCAGAGAAATCAAAAACATCAATTTTAATTTTGCTGTTCTGCATTCAATGACCGGCACAGTTTCGTTTTTGTATAGCATTAGCTAACTTTGATTTTACCAAGACGGTGCAACTTAGACCCTTAAGTCAGCCTAAAATGGACAATAGCATAAATCGGTTATAAAACTTGAAACCAATTTTTTTTTTCGTGGCGTGAAGGGAACATCAGATGCTGTCCGATATTTAGTTTCTCTGAGTGAAGGTAATATACTAGTATTCTTTAGATTAGTCAAAACATAAGGCTTTCTCTGTGACAAGATATAGTAACTTTGTAAAAGTATGCTTTTATTTCCTTGCAATAGACAATCTACAGAATCCATTGAAAAGCACACTCTAACTTGAAGTTTAATGAGGTTAATGAATGCACAGTAAAGTATGTTTTAAGTAAACGTACCGCACACACGGCACTTGGTACCGTAGCTTGGCCGAGCCTGCAGCCGCAGCTAAACGTCGTCGGCGACGGCTTAACCTTCGGAGATGCAACGGATACGTAACGTCTTCGAAGTTATTTTCATGTTCACTGAAACTCAACTACTGTAATCGGCGACGCTGGTGTCTTCGTAGGAGGGTCAGATAACGAACTAATAAGGTGACGATTGTCATATAAATAGTAGAAATTGACTTGCCGTCCATACTAAGAGATAAGGTGAAGGTCATCTTCATGTACAAGAGCGTTACCTTGTGATAACTTCGAAGACGACAGCGTCACCTGCCGTTAACTTCGATGCTCATTAACTACCGAAGCCAGTATGAACGGTCCAGTTAACTGCGCTGTTTACGTCTACGCTCCGCTCAGACCGGAGTTAAGCCAATATGAAAGGGCCTTATGTGACATCAGAGTTGCTGTAGCATTGTATTAGTCCTGATGAAGATCCAAGCAGAGTGTGTTTAATTTGCAAAACTTAAAATTAAGGGCTACCGTGAACCTGTTAAACTATATTTTTCCACATAAATACAAATGATATTTCCTCAAGATTGATAGTGTATTGTATTGCTATGCTTACAAAGGGATCTAAAAATGTTGTTATTCAGTTGAATGGTGTTTGCTTTCGTTCTATTCTTACTGCAATACAATAATTAATGTACTTGCAAAACAACGTAAAATTATATTTTCCTCAAGTAATTTATAAATAATACTTCCTCAAAATTGGTTTTATATCTAGAAATCGTGTTTTCATCCAAGGTAATTACAATCTTTACCACAGGCTCAGGCCTGGCTTGAGGGTCTCGGAATACAACTTGGGCTCCACCCAGTAGGTGACGCTGTTCCAAATGTGTGACTAGGTAAATTACACTAGGACGGCCACCTTGAGATATTGTATCTTTGTCTGCGGCCTCTACATGTGATTTACATGTACCAATCGTCTTTGTTGCAACGTTCGTCAATTTCCGTGTGACCTCACGGTGTACATTACCGCATATGTATTCATAGCTGCTTTGGCAAGAATATCTCTCAAAATCGGATCCCTGCGGATTCTAACGGATTTTTTACGCACAAGAAACATTTTCTACGAGGAAATTTATATATTTATTGTCCTGACGAACACTCGATTGTGTGAGCAAGGAATATGCATCCAGGAAGCATTGTATCAGCGCACGCGATGGGCAATAAATTGATGTTAACTTATGATTTCATCTCGAAAAGTTACAATAATAATTGGCAAAATATTTGTTCGTCGACATTTTTTGATACACGTAAAAGGCGCACCTCCTGGACAGCATGGGCCAGTGTTGCGCGCCTAAATGTGACGTGTGCACGTCCGATGCAGTTGAATCACTTGATCGCCTGCATTCATTTCTGGTTGTCCAAACTGTCAAAGGGAGCACCGTGTGGACGCTATGATAATATTTTCAGCAAACTCTGCTAAATTAAGACCTGTAGGGAATAAGCCTACATCAATGTGAGTTCTCTAATTATCGTATTACGGTGTAAAAAACTGCACAAATACATTTTAACGGTGGACATCTAGTTTTCTTTGCATGTGTATTAACAGCATTATCTAAACAGTAACTTTAAAACCCGAGTGCTTTGTGAGGACATTAATCTTACAATGAGTGGACCGCCATCAATGCATGAAAGTTACGCATGAATTCTTCTCTATCCTAGTTCAGGAGGTATCTAAGGCGCAAGGTATGAGGCTGAAACTGCGCAGATTTTGTCCTAGTAAGCTAGATGTACATGTAAGCTGTCTATATTTAGAAATGTACAATAAAACAAAGATGATACAAGTCCGTTACGTCACTTAATTAAGAACATCTGGGGTCAGTCTTTACAGATTGATCAGAAAAAGAGTAACTTTGACATAAAGAATACATTATAGCATTGAGATTCGCAATCTAACGAATACATTTGGTCTTTGATTTTCTTTGGTAACTTCAATGGAAATCCACAACACGCTTCGCCCTCTGAGTTTACCTGTACTTTAGGAATAGATGCGTTGCTCTTTATAAAAGAGAATTCTATTGAGAGTGTTGTGTTCCGCAAACTTTTCAAGCTTTAAAGATTGACACATAGAAAATATATGCATTTAGTTAGCTTCAATTAATTAAATTAAAATTTGTCCTAACAATTAAGCGTAAAATACTGTGGAATCGCCTTTTAAATGTCTAGAGCATGATGCGATACTCCAGGGAAGTTGGTCTCGCGTCTAATCCTCTGTCTTGTAAAGACAACATCAAGTACAGCGACAGCTAAATATTTTCTGTTTTATTTGGTATATTTATTGCTCAACACGTAGAGTGAGATGCAATTACAAGAATTTGTCATTGTCCTTGAACAAGATTGAAGATATGGAATACTTATAGATAACTTACTGCCTTCTCTTGTTTCTCTTCCTTCACTAGTTTTTCCTTTCTTGATTTAGCCAACGGCAGTGACTTTGAGAGCACAGCTGCTACGGCAGCCTTTTTCTAGGAAAAAGGAGATTAATACATTTTATACCATTTGCGGGTCCAAATGACAAAAAGATGGTGTGAAAAGATTAACGGAAACAAGCAAAAAATAGATCCGCATCCCTGAAAAACACATTTTTTATCCAAAGTGGGGACCTTCAAAAAAAAATGAAATGCCGCTGTTACCAAGTCATGATCATTGCGCATGTTATATTGAATGCCGCTGTTACCAAGTCATGATCATTGCGCATGTTATATTGAATGCCGCTGTTACCAAGTCATGATCATTGCGCATGTTATATTGAATGCCGCTGTTACCAAGTCATGATCATTGCGCATGTTATATTGAATGCCGCTGTTACCAAGTCATGATCATTGCGCATGTTATATTGAATGCCGCTGTTACCAAGTCATGATCATTGCGCATGTTATATTGAATGCCGCTGTTACCAAGTCATGATCATTGCGCATGTTATATTGAATGCCGCTGTTACCAAGTCATGATCATTGCGCATGTTATATTGAATGCCGCTGTTACCAAGTCATGATCATTGCGCATGTTATATTGAATGCCGCTGTTACCAAGTCATGATCATTGCGCATGTTATATTGAATGCCGCTGTTACCAAGTCATGATCATTGCGCATGTTATATTGAATGCCGCTGTTACCAAGTCATGATCATTGCGCATGTTATATTGAATGCCGCTGTTACCAAGTCATGATCATTGCGCATGTTATATTGAATGCCGCTGTTACCAAGTCATGATCATTGCGCATGTTATATTGAATGCTTACTGTAGTTAATCTACTAAACAAATGGTTTAATCTCGATGAATTTCCCGTGACTCAACTCCTTTAAATTTCAGTCGTGGCTGAACGTCCACCTCGACTACTGATGGTCCTCGATGTTTGGATTTGGCCATGGATTTAGGTAACTCACTGGCAGATCTACGTAAGGGGGGATAGGATTTGGGCAAATTCGAGGCCAGTAGCGTCAATAGCCGGAGGTCGGGAGAGGGTTTCCTCCCTCCCTTGTAAGCTGTTTTTTGTTTTTTGTTGCTGATTTCGTTTTCCAGCCACGTTTTTTTACTCCCTATTTATATTCCTGTCCCAGGGGGGTTTAAATCACAGACCCGCTTCTGTAACTTTAAACCTCAGTGCATGACTATTTTGTGAACCCCGTGCATTGTCGCTAAATTTTGAGTATTTTGCATAGTCGCAAAATACATGTATGCGCTTGAACAGGTCACGCTGCTACAGTCGACCACTCGGAGCTAAAATATGCGTGGAGGTTGAAAATATAAGTACTGTACACCGACAGCATAAATGTATACTGCGGCAAGAACAGCTTACTGTGCGTGTCTGGGGCTTCGGTTTACATTGTGTTGTTGTGTGCGACAATATACACGCATCACAGAAGTTCTGTTGGACGCCAGATCAATGATCGAGTAATATTAAAGACAATAAATTGACACAGTGCATATCTACACATTTCCTATGACTTTGTAATACAAGTACATTATCAGAAAGCCTGCTACAGCCAGCGCTTACAAAACAATTTTGTCTTTCTCAACGTGCGCAGAACTAAACGATTTTTCAGTTTCAACCATAGCATTGCTTTTATAGTCCGAGTATGGAATGTTTTGCAATAAATTCACTAGATGTCGCAACCCAACCGCCTTACCTCGCCGCCGTACGCAACCAAAAATCTTACCATTTTTACTTCACCCTTAACCTTTGTCCTTTTGCTTTGAAACTCGACCTTCATCTTCGTCTCCATCTGTAATAATACGTACGACTTGCTCTTGTAGCTCAAGTAATGAATCACACAATGCACACCTGCGTCAAAGTTTAAGTTCACAATACTGCAGCACCATCCTAAATCAGAAAATTGGGCTAAGATTTAAACTTTCAGACTCCAGCCCTTTTTGCAGTGACAGGGCATCGACACGTCATCAGACAACGGCTTTCGATGTCGGCCAGCATTGTGTAATTTTCAAACTGCCAAGCGATTCCAAACAGTCTAACAACGTCAGCTAGTCAACATGCACCACTCTCTCACATGTACATGTATGGACATGGTGGTCGCAACAGGTCGGTCTCACCGGCATCGATTTGCATCTTTGAAACTTGGCACCTACTAACGACTCAATGAAATAGCACGACAATCCTCTATTACTAGGGTCTACTCCATTTGTGTCAACCAATGGGAAACATTGATTTTTGACTTACAACAACATATGTGGGCCGTCTTCAGTTTTATTTCAGTCTAGAGCTAATCCTGTTGCAAAACCATCCGTTTCTTTTGTGCATGTATAGAATTATTATAACAGTTATCGCTGTTTTTGTTTTACTCGTATCCTATCAAACAAAGCAGACTCGCGCAGGCACTAATCCCCACATACCGCCAGTTAAATACATACATGTAGAACTATCAAGGTAGTCTGACCCATCTAAATCCGCTTAAGAGCTGCACGGATTAGAATTCGGTAACGGAACAAAGAGAAAGTTCCAAACATCCCAGTCTCCAGAACATAACACTGTTATCACCGTGTCATTTTTGTTTAAATACTAACTTAATATTTGCTTAAACCTTTCAAGTGATGTTTAACCTATGTTTCTCCTTCACGATCCGATATGAGGTCTTTACAAAAGGGGTGAAAATATGAGCAACACAAACTATTCTTTCTAGAACATTCTAACAATGAAGCCAAAGTGGTTGTAAACGTGCTTTCCGGTATTTTGAATATTTTATGATGCAGAGTTAAGGGCTTCGAGAGAGTTAACTGTCAGTAGTGTAAGGCGACTTGTCACCACGTGCCATTTAATGAACCCACGGTGGTCTCAAGGGACAGCGAGCAGAATGTCTAAACAAAATGTGGCAACTTCATCGGAACGCCGGTATTATAGGCGCTTTAAAGTTAAGTAGGACCCTGAAAATATTCAAAATAAAGTAAACACCATATCATATCTCAATTACTGATTATTTGTTTCACATGAAACTTTCCTGGTGTCATACATGGTTCTCTTATTTTTTTAAAATATATCCGTTTTTCACGAGGATATCCAAAAGAGGATGTTTATGATTTTCACCAAACATTAAAGTTGCACAAAACAAAAACGAATTCAGAAATCTCTTACAATAACTTCATTTTAAGACCCCACCACAAACATTTTACCAATTCACGTGACTGATACCAGTGTTTAGTTTTTGCCTATTTTAGTAAAAAGACATGGTAACGTGATCCAATTAACATTGGACTGTAAAAATCAAATATCAAATTATGCAGCATTTCTATTCTTCGAAAATATTGATGATCCCAAGTTTGAATTTACAGCTTTGTAGACAGTGGGCTGAATATGCGATAAAGCTCTTAATGCAAGCAACACTAGTGTTATATAGCGCCTTAATAAATGATCGAAAAATATTGGATTTGTCAACCATTAAAAGTATACATTTGGTGAGAGGGGACAATTTTTTTGATTCTGAAAATATGCCTTTTTCTATTAAGTCTTTATTAGAGTCAGGTAACCACGTTTTATGTCAAGTGCTCATGTGCAAGGGAGGTACATGTGCAAGGAAGGTACATGCGCAAGGAAGGAACACGTACAAGTGCAAGGAAGGTAGACGTGCAAGGAAGGTACATGTGCAAGGAAGGTACACGTACAAGGAAGGTACATGTGCAAGGAAGGTACATGT
>NMRA01000794.1:24756-65372 GCA_002633005.1 Phoronis australis
GTGCAAGGAAGGTACACGTGCAAGGAAGGTACATCTGCAAGGAAGGTACGTGTGCAAGGAAGGTACATGTGCAAGGAAGGTACATCTGCAAGGAAGGTACAAGTGCAAGGAAGGCATATGTGCAAGGAAGGTACACCTACATGGGTGTGTTATAGGATACTAACCCTAGACGATTTTACTGAAACTATTTTGAAAAGAACATTGGGATGCGAATTTTTGATTAGTCACTTAGTTAGGATTTTATGTCAAAGTTACTCCCAAAACACAAAGCATTATATTAAAATTGCTGTGATCTTATTCGTATATTCCTCGGCACGGAAAAACTAGGCATTTAAAGCACAATCGTGAGAGTATTTTGGAAAGACAATGTGAAGTTTTTGTTCAAGAAAGTTCTAATAAAATATACTGGGGGATATTTTTCTATCAATGCACATGGAAAATTAAAATTTTGTTAAAAACGACAAAAACACAATGGCAAGAAGAATATTTTTGGACTTTTCCGTCTTTCGCCTTTCAGAAAATATATATTTTAATGAATGACAAATACTAGTTTTTCACGATATTTGAAATAAAGTTGAAGTCGTTTATTAAGGTCATACATAACATGAACACCAATAGAGAGTGGTTCTTTGACATCAAAACCAATGTGTCAACATAACAACATAACAAAGGATTAGATATGAAAGAGACATATCCCTATGTCAGTATATATGATTCTGAAAAATAAAGACGATCTATTAATTGAAAAATTTGCCCCAGTAACCTGGCTTATTCTAACCAACCTTTGCCATAGATTAACATGACTCCACTTCCCTTAGAGGCTTTATTTTGGAAAGGACTTACGGTACAACACTGCTTAACGCCATTTTGGCTTGTCAGATATCAAACGTGTTTTAGTAAAACTGATATTTAGCGATAGCATTGTTTCAGGAGCTAGTAGAACTTTGGGGCTATCTGCTTTATTTAAAAATTACAGTGCGTTATTTCTTTACGTAAAACTTGAGAAAGCTCAAACGAAATGCAATAAGACAAAGACATAAATATTTTATGAACAGCAGGGCATGTAAACTGAGATACGAACGCTTTTGTCAACTTATTAGTCAAGCGAGCTTTGTAATGTGCAAAATGGAGGAATCTCCGTTATACAAACTTTATTGTCACAGTTCTTGGGCTTCTTCATCGTAAACAAGCAATTGTCGTAATCCTCTTGCAAATGACAATAAATGACAATTTAAAAAATTAAATAAAACATGCTCCCATTGTTCACCTTTTCCGAAATCTCTCGCATCGTCACTTCTCGGTCTTCTGGCTGGACGTATCTCAACGGACCCTCTTCAGCAGTACACGCAGGGAGAAGAACAATTACGAAACAAAGTAACACTTTTATCCCTGTTCGAAAAGCACAGTGACCTGAGCACAACATTTCACCTCGACAGCGGGGCGTTATATGTTCGATGTATACTTGTAATTTCCGTTGCGTACGTCTAACTTTTTACGCTTCACAGTCTTAAATGGCAAACATCTCTAAAGTACTGATATCCCGAGGTCGTTAATAAAACTCGTGATTAAGCATCATCCCCTCAATGCTCAAATTAAGTAACAAACATCTGGTTGCTCATACATGTACACTCATTCAAGCATAGTACATACACTTGGCCAATTGACTTAAACTCTACAGTAATTATGCCAAGAAACTAATTACGTACACTTAGACGTCAGCTTGAAGTCAAAGGTTTCCCGAGTTTATCACTGAGTAAAATTTGCGCTGCGTTGTAGCCATTAATTAATCCCAAGGATTAATAATCAAAATATGAGTGTGTATGAAAATAATATATTATAGTATATGGTTGTCACTAATACTATGACAATTATTTATATTATCATTTTTATTATTATTCTAATAATTTTATAACTGTTATTTTCATTGCTATTACTATTTTAGTATAATATTTATTGGTATTATTATAGTTATTTGTTATTATTGTTGCCTTTACCACTACCACCTCATTTACCGAAGTTATGAAATCAGACAGAATGTTTTACTACAAATCTAGCATTCGAGGCAACTTCGAGTCATTTGGGAAAGTGGGTGTTGGCATTTCCAGTTCGAGGGTGACAACACAGTTAAAGCTAAAGTAGGCCTTTCCATCCGACACTGGATCCAGTTGCCTCGAATGCTAGATTTGTAGTAAAACATTCTGTCTGATTTCATAACTTCGGTAAATGAGGTGGTAGTGGTAAAGGCAACAAGAAACCACTCGTTTTTCATTTTAAGCACTGGTCATTATTAAGCTTGTACCTACTTAACGCCAACACAGATGTGATATGGTTTTAAAGTTTGAAGACACAAAATCTTCTAGACCATTGTCTGCGCCTACGAGACATATCTCCATGTACTGCCTCACCTCGACCAATGGCATTCTTGTACTCATCTCAAACTTGACTGAAGAAAATACGAATTCTAATATCGTAACCGTACATGTAAGTACCATTGGTGAAACGTTAGCTTTGTGAAGGAAATCGGTGAATATCGGGGTTTGAATACATGTACCCTTTATTGTGTTTTGATGTTATAAACCTACGATCTGCCAGAATAATATGTACACCACGCAGTATAAAATACGTCTAGTGGTTTCTTCTTCAATTTTAAGGTGGTTTTTGAGCTGTAAACAACGTGCACTTTGGTACTGCTGAAAACTGTACATGAACGTGGCGATTACATGTAAATCACCCACCTAGCTAAGAGTGACTGTTTAGCTTTGATATCGCACATGAAAGGCAAAGGCGCAAAAAGAAGTTCATTTTAACACCAAAACTCGGTTTTCAGCGGCTTTAAAGAAGCAAATCTATTGGGACGTAGGTTGCAAGCCTAGGAGGTGGGTCGTCCGTTTTTTGATAATACAAAATGAATTACATCGACGGTTGTTTGAATGTGACAACACCGGTAACCGCTTGAGATCAGTTCGTTACTATGCGTGGATACCGGCATAGCGTATCAAGATTATCTCCCTCAACAATATACATATACATGTACATGACGGAAAGTCTTCCTCTCACTTCATTCACTCTCCCGCATGAGCCGGTCAAGGTTCAAAACAATTGAATGAATGGTCTCACTTTGATGTCCATTCAGATGTCTTAGTCCGTAATCCCGTCATTTACCATACCTGTCCCTGCATGTAGACTGGGAACGCACGCGGTATATGAAGAAAATATTTTGTGAGGAAAATCTATCAGCGCTTCACATCGGGGTTACGATGTACCTGTAACTACTCAGTAGTCACTGAAGATTCCAGGGAAATTTTCTACGAAACATGTCGGCTTTGTTGATTTGCATAAGAGCAAACATTGTACAATGTAGGGTAAAACTATTGGTGTCTTCTGCACTTGAAGTCAAAACTATACTTAATCTGCACCGCAAATAGTAATCGATAATGCACTCGTGTTTACTAATAATTAATTAATATTCGCCGACTGTAGCCCTAGGATCCCCAGTCTTCATTATTAAACACAGGTGAAAACGTACAGGGATCTAGTACACTTCAGAGATGGGAAGTTTGTCCGTGGGTGACCACCTAGGGTTGCACCTACGTGCCTGTATTTTAATATGATACTTTTTTGATTCCTGAGATTGACGAAGAGTAAAATATATTTCTTTATTGCCCCTGGTGACACGGAAATTCGCCTTTTGTGAAGACGGAAACATCCACAAAGCAGTGATCACACATTTTCTCTCAGCAGACGTGCGCAGGGATTCATTTGATTGACGGTCTGCTCGAATATGCAGTGCACGAAAAAAGTAGTCAGGCAAAATATCGCTTCCCCTTCACTAAGGCTAAACACGACGACAACAAAATCGTCTGAAAATGATTGTAATGTCGGGAAAGTCTAATCAAGAAAAGGTTTGGCCACTCTTCTAACTGTTCTCTCGATTCCTGTCTTTCTCGTTTGTGAAGAAAGGCTATTCTGGCGATGAATATGACGCCAGCACAGCCATTGTGACAGGAATTTTGTCTGAAGAATATGTTTGAGATGTAGGGTCAATGAAGTTGTTTTTCAAGCAGAGCAGATAACATCATTCAAATGAACTAGCGCCGTTGTGTGCAGGTCGTTTGACCCCAGGCTGTAGTAAAGTATGGATAACAGATACTGTAGTCTGGACACTTTCACAAAAGAATTTCGAAAGATGTGCTCGTCAATTTAAACGTCAGAAGGTTTTTCGGAAACTTGAATAGGGTTCAGTGTCTAATTAATGAATGAATTATAATTTTAATTCCAAGTGACGTCACAAAAAACCGGTGGCTACCGATATACTTAGCCAGAGGTCCCTGAATCTAAAATTAATGGATGACTCGTTAATGAAGGCATCAATATACAATATAATGATTTCACGAGGAAGCAGTCATACTTTTGACACTGTTCGCAACCTTATATGTACAAACAGTTCAGAGATTATCGTGATGGTATCCTGATGGGCCTTTGTGCTCAAAGAGTTAAATCACACTTCAATGTACTTCAACTTTTTTATTTACATGTAAGTTTACTATTAATAAAATTTTGTCTAATAGTGAGTCGCATGTCTTTTGAAAGTAACTTGTTAGTTTGCCTTAGTTTGGTAGTAATGCTCTAGCGTGTGCAGATTTTGTCAGATTTTTATGTTTGAGAGAAGCAATTTTTTATGATTCTGTGGACATGGTAGAAGCTATACAAGTGGAAGAATATGACCACGTGTGGCTTCCACGTGCTCTGTTCTATTGAATTAATGGTCGTATGCTAGTTTGGATTTATTGGTGAAAGCGACCTTCGTTTTTTGTTGAATACAAGTTTGTAAAAATGCGATAATGTATTTATTCTCCACCTTACACGTACATGTAGATATTTCTTGCCTGCCATGCTCCCTTCAAAGTACGGTGTCCAGGTTTGCTCTGAAATATGTAACTCCACAAATTTAGAGAGGTGATAGCAAAATAATCATTCAAGAAAAACGTAAAACGTTTTGAAGTTTCGAAAAATGCACCTCGGTCACTAAATAATGTTGAGCTATCGATTATATGATCAGTCCTACAAGGTTAAACCTGACGTGTCCTCATCAACCCGCACATGTACATGTATGTTATAGTAGCTGCCCTGGGGATATTCGTTATACTTGTATATACTCCAGATTGGCTCTCATGAATTTGCTGGTTAGGTAAAGTGTATCGGATTTTTACACGGATTTTAACAATAACAACTGTTGACAATACGAAATATAATTTGTTATTATTACAGTTGCAATGAACACAATGCATGAATGTTTTAATGAATCTATAACTCCAATAAACTCTGATCGCAGTAGCAGGCCCGAGTGCCGGTTCTGAGCAAGCCTGCCGACTGCTGAAGAATGGTTATTCAAAACCCACTGAGTCGCCCCTTGGGGTTGACGTAAGATCTAGGGCTGTGAAATTGAAAGGTTTTCATCTCTTATCTGACGAACTCCGTCATCAACAGAAATTCCAGCCACAGTTGTGTAACGTTTGTAGTGTCTGTACAAACTCCAGGTGTCACTCAGTTGAGGACTAAACTAAAATGCAAAGACGTCATCATCAAATTGACTAAGCTGTTGAAGGATAACAAAAATCATTATTTTTCAAAACATGAGCGACTATTAAATTTAATTTAAGTTACATTTGTTAAAACCGAGACCAAACCAAGCCAAGTTCAGCCGAAAATCAAAGGCCGTGGCTTTTTTAGGAATACACGATTACAGAATGATAATATTTGTTTGATTTGCAATTTCCATATTAGGGATAATTTATGTACAATACGAAGTAGTACTTAAACCCTCCTCCTAAGACTTATAGGAAGTGTTAACAATCTGGCGACGAGTACATGTACTTACTCTGGCGAATTTCTCACCCCAACCTTGCGGAAAAACGTCCAGGTTTGGTCTATCTTGGGAATTGCCGGATTCTAATTCGCTTCGATGGAGGTTAGAAGAGGTTCATGTAACCAGTCAAGCGAACGGGCTAAGGACGCTATCTGTAAAGGTTTAATTTGATTATTTGCAGGGCATCAATAGCAGTGGAATGTTAGGAGAATGACCAAATATCTTTAAAGCATCAAAGAATCAGTCAGTTGAGTGTTTTAATGATAATCAAATCAGATGTTTTGTAGCCGCATAAAAGTGACCTGTGCACTTCTGATGCCAAAGGGCCACCCCGGATTACACGGCGACAGAATTCTTTTTGTTCCGGAGATAAGAATTCACGTGAACTCGTTTTGGGAATCAGGCCTATTTGCGTGTTTCTCGTTGAGGTCGGGACGGCGATAATGTTCGCATCACGCATGCACGGGTACTAATCGAGTTCATCAACTTTCTCACGTCGAAGTTGCAGCCCACAGCACAGCATTACCACTTCGTTGACATTCGAAGGAGGAAATGAGTAATGCAACTGTGAAATCTTGCAAAGGATCAGACAACAAAAACAATATACCTGTTATTCCAATGGCACAAAAACGAGATAGCAATTGCACCTGACAGAAGCTTACGGCATTGGGGGGAAATCAGTCATGAGAAGTCTTGAAGCGATATATTGAACGTAGTCAGGTAGCTGCTTCGCTTATTGGAATCTTCAGCGTCAACCGTCATAGTAAACATGGATTGTTCGCTAAAGGCTGTAATCTTCGGCGACATTAATTGTAACGAACAAAAATGCGGATGAGAAAATTTTCGCTACTACTGGTGCCTTGAAATGTTTGCTGTACCATTTGCACACGCCTATCATGGAAACTATGAACATAGCTCTGACAGGAATAGAGGGATGTTTCCATAATCTGTCAAGAGGAGCATGCGCAACACAGATCTTATATGCTACATAGAAATCAACAAGATTTTGTATGTAATGAAAACGGAGATAATATCTATCCACATTCAACAACACATTAAAATCGTTGTTGAATTCTATGAGAGCTAAACGTAGATGTTCAAGTATGTCCACCCTCTCCTGATCGCGTATTTTCACGTTTGTGTCCGGCTTTGGGTCAGGTATTTCTCATAGTGACCTCTGGTGGGATGAATCTGAAATAACAGATCAAGTGGATCACAGAAGGTGCTCAAACGTCAATGAAACGTGTGTTCTAGAGTTGATATTTTAAGTGGTGGAATGTTTAGAAATTCCATTTAAAACATTGGTTAACAAAAATCTCAAGCAAATGCAAACGGATGTGGGAGATTTCTGCCTCGTGAGGGGCCACACTCTCTTTCTATTAGCACATGGCATCAACAGGTAGAGCTGCGAGTGAATCATAAGGTTGCTATTCTATCCACACAGGATTTGCAAAATTGAAAGTCACTGGATTAATTCCTTAAATCTTTGGAACTGGTAATTTATTTTCCAAATATGCACTAAATCAAAAGCTTTCTATTGCAGTGTGTTCAGTAGTACTCACCCGCTTTCTATTTAACAGAGATGAACATCCGTATTGGTAGCACTCTTCCGTTTTCGTGACCGCTCTCGCACACACATACGCACACACGCACGCTCGTACACTCCTTGCCAGATGCAGGCATTCATAAAATCTCAAACAGAAACGAACAAAACTACGAATTGCAATCACACTTTAATAAACTGAGATATTAATTGAATAGGTTAAATATTATGAAGAATATAAATCGGTAAATAAAACAACAAGAATGGATCAACTGAAATTTGAAATTTTCGGATGTAACAACTTCCTTTTGTTGATAAAGGAAGTTGTTACATCCGAAAATTTCAAATTTCAGTTGATCCATTCTTGTTGTTTTATTTACCGTTTTATATTCTTCATTTCATGAAACAATAGTATCCTTGGGAGGATCTGGATCGCCTTATTTAGTTTCAGATATATTTTCTACGTTAAATATTATGGTATGATGCGTTGATGGTGGATTGGGAAAATGCTAAATGTATTCCTCAAAAAGTTCATCACATTCTTAGAATACTATCCCGGATGCCCTTAACCAACATCCATGGTGTCACATTCCCAAGTTCAGAACGTCTCTAAGTGATTAAAATGTCTTCAAGGGCATGCGCACACCCAGGGGGCGGGGTTAGTGGACAAAAAGGTCTGCCTCAGAGAAACAAAAATCCGGCAAAACGAGACAAAAAGTCCACTTAACAGGCGCAAACGCACAATTCCCAGCTGTAGACGTGGTATCCCGTTTTTTTAGTCCTTCGGCTGCTTTTGTCGGTAAAAGGTCCTTATCGTCGGAAATTCGAGCCCTCCATATTAAAGGCTGGGTGCACGCATGAAGGCTACTCCGTTGGAATGATTTACAAAAAGTTAAAATGTTATTTTTCAGGATTTGATCAATTGTCTAAGGGTGCATATACATGCTCGTTATGTCTGAGAGGCCAAACCTACCATTAATGGAAGGCGTTTTGCTGCCTCCTGATGTTGTAGTTGAGGCAAATGTCAAGGACGTGAACAACATCGGTTTTGTCGGTGGTGAACTAGTTGTCGACGTAGACGAAGTTGTCGACGTAGACGAAGTTGTCGACGTAGGTGACGTTGTTGTCGTAGACGTTGTTGATGACGTAGTTGACGTTGTTGACGTAGACGACGTTGTCGATGTAGATGATGTTGTTGAGGTGGATGACGTTGTTGACGTAGACGACGTTGTCGATGTAGACGATGTTGTCGACGTAGAAGAAGTAGTTAAGGTCGATGTGGTGGGAGATGAAGCTGATGTTGTAGGTGTTGTGCAGGCGTGATCTGTAAAGAACATGAAATATTCTACAAAAATCAGAACCTCACTTCCTTTACATCATCTAACTACTAACAAAAATACACGGTGATATAATCCTAGAAATGTCTCCTCACTCAGTCCAATGACACATGTATGTTTCACGAAGTACTTATTTTCGCCACGCAGTAAAACTTTAATATTTCAAACAGTCACAGCACGGCTCAACGATCGCTTACCTAAATTAGGTACATGTTTCTCCAAGTGTCCTTTGACTACATGTGGGAATTGCCAAACTTTCCCTTTCCTAGCTTTTGCCTTCACGAATTATTTTGCCTTGTGTTTACTAGAGTAGATTACGGGCTTTAAGATGACTTGTCGACTTTGAATCATGTACATGTACAGTAGGTATTTTGTGAAAGAGTGTAATCGTACGTAGAACAGATTTTAAATGGAAGTCAAGAGACACTATACTCTTCGAGAATCAGCTCCTATTATTTTCAAGCGATGCACACCACGAATCACTTGAAATATCTACTACTGAATAGCAAGCACTGGTATAAAAATTTGACGTAATAGTACAACTCACAAGATGTGAGTGCACGAGGACTCTTCGTGTTACAGCCATACTGACCGTGAATCCAGCGCTGACTTGTAAACGTAAAACACAATACACGCGAATAGGTTATCCGGGTATATCGTCATGTGTATATGTTGTCATTAATTCCAATTTCATTGTGTGGAGCATTCTTGTTTTCCTATTTGTTTAAATCTTGAGTAAAACTGGCAAATCAGGATTTTTTAAATACTTGGAGTGAATGGAACTTTGCCTATCCGTAACAAAATGGTGGACGCTGACGTGTATTCACTTTACATCATAGCTAATGAGAGGGAAGTACTGACAGTGGACCAACACACTCAAATGATAACCAAGTTTCAGAAAGACGTGGTCCAGTTCCACGTGGCTGACTTATGTCCATTTTTGATGGGTATAAAATTTGTGTGCTACTAGAACTTTAAATTTGTCTTAGCCAAGTTATTTTTGGAACGGACGCCAGAAGTGCAGGTTACAGCCGTTTTGACGGACAAAAAAGGGAACATGGAAGACGGGGCCTTCTGGTTTCAGGCTTAAATGTGTTAACTGGGACTCGACAGACCACTGAGAAAGCATCCCGCTTAAGGCTTGGGGACTTTCCACCGAGAAATCTACAGAACTTGTTCGCCTTAACTTGAATTTTGGTGCAATGCAATGATAGTCAAGTAGTTAAAACTTGCAAGCAAAATCGCCGAAACGTAAGAATAAGACGAAGTATTACAGGTAGAACCAGAACCTCTGCCAATTAGGTTCTAAAGTTATTTCATACAGCAGGTTTTCTTGAACTTTCTCAAAACACATTTTCAGTTGGACTAAGGGTACCTTCATTGCAAAAAAAGGTTTAGAACAAGGACTCTGATAGAGCATTATATGTAAAAGATTTTATAATTCAATCAACTTGAATTTTTGAATCAAGTGACTGCTTGTGTCCACCTTAAGATGAGACAGAATAATGCTGACATTAAATATTATCAACACAGAAAATGCTTGTTTTAATTTTTTGAACATAAGTATATTGATCAAATCTGCTGCTTAGAAGTGTAGGATGTATAGAAGGAATAATAATGGACATCTGATTATGTTGCAACAGGTCCGGATGTAGGACGGTCTTCGACAGCAGAGTGGGGGCCCACATTGCATACCTGATGAGAGATTTATTGGAAATTTTTCGGGTGGATTTTTCATATCTTGAAGTATTTCAAAGGTGACTTTGAACCCTCCGAAGTTCACTTTATCGTTGGTGCGGTATGATAGGGTAACAAGTCCTTCATCCATGACGTCATGCACGAAGGTACTTCCGTAAAAGCCACAATATCTAAAATCAGAGATACAGGTCACTTTGCATTGATAATCTGTATAAACTTTCCTTAAAAATCAGCCGTTCTACAGTCTCTACAAGCGTTGAGTTCAACAGAATCGCATCACTGAAGGTGACTTTAGCCAAGTGAGAGCAACGTGTCAGTGCATGTAAAGGGGGCTATAGGTACATGCACTATCTTCCAAACTCAATAATTCAGTCTAAGATTTGCACAGCAAAACGACTCGTGGTGGTAATACCCAATAGAGCAGAAAGGAAATACGTCTGTTTGTGCTATGAACTAGATTTCTTTGGTACTTGAGCACCCAACTTTTTTGAAGATCCCATGAGTATTATAAATGGAGATTCAGCTTGATACAGGTGGCATACTGAAAGTAGATTATAGTAAATGCGTTCTACTTTTTGACAGTTCTGCCAAAAGCTGCCAATAGCGTGAGGGTGTGAACTATAACAAGTGTGAAGGAGCCAAGTACATGTACGTTTTGGACCTAACCCGCGCCCTTTTTTCAACGAGTGTTTGGCTGGTTTAAATCCACGGCATTAAGAAAACCGAAAGTACTTCAGCAACTTATCCGTCAGTGACCTTGGAATCTCTGGGCTTCGTTTCACACAGCTCAAATTACGGAAAACACTATCGAATTCACTTTCATAAGTGGCGCCCGACATTTAGACATGCATCTATAAGTACTTATTGATGCTAAGGACACGTTTTGCATTTTTCAAACAACCAAGGTCACGCAATACCACAGCAAAACCACGCGAATGAAAGGCAGGTGTTTTTACCAGTAGGCCTATACTTGGTATCTTTCTGTTGTATCTTAGCAAATTTTCAGGTTTCGACTGATTCAATGAGTTTGAGATTTTCTGAAATAGATGTGTAATACTCCTTAATAGAATGTTTCAATCATATTGTGTCTACGGGGAGCGGTCCTGAGATTCTCCCGCCTACGAAAAGCCCTTTCCATTGAATTTACCTCTCTTCTTTTCTCGTAGTTGTTAGTGTGACGTTGTCGCGCAAGCAATCACACGAATGCTCCATGTGGAAGCGTTCAAACGTTAGAACAAGCGTCTGCCCAATTTGAAGGTTGAAAGTGAAATCACAGCGTTCGTTTGGTAGGTAGGTCCCCTTGTCGTAGTTCGTTGATTTGAAAGTTCCAGAGGGGACTAGTTGAAAGTCACCACCACAAGGTTGACACGGCTCACCTTAATCATGTAACATATAGAATGCATATAAAACAAGAGTGACTAGACCTGTTAGCCATTTTGAATAGCTTTTTAATCGAGGTTGCGTTACATAAGCAGCAGAGCACGTGCCAGAGACATTTTACAGGGGAAACAGGCGGCAGCACCGTTCGGTAAACATGTCACGAAGTCGTTAAGGACTAGCGTAATAAGTGAATATGTCAAACAAGTCAAAGAAGTATTTTGAAACACCCTTTCAAGATAAACGAAAGGTTACGTTTAAAATTTGTCGATAATCTTTGAAGAAACCTAAGAAATTTGTCAGTTTTTATTCACTTGAGTTTACCAAGATTTCAAGGTTGTTCACCAGCCTGTTCATAGATTAAAAATGTGGAGATGCGTGACTTAATTTTACACCCTTTTCGTGAATAAGATTGAATGAAATTGAATAACCGCTTTAAGATCGGTAAATATAGGAACTTTAAATAAAAAACACTATATGTACATGTAAAGCAGGCTATCCAGAAGTCACTGCAGTCGCATAACCTGCATGTAATTGAATATAATACAATTCGCGCCTTATTCATTGGAGGCCCGGACGCTCCCAGTGGCGGATCTACGGGGGGGTTCAGGGGGTTTAAACCCCCCGTCGGGCCAGGACCCAAAAATTAAAAAAAAAAACAAAAGCGTATCCAGCAAAACAAAAACGGCACCGCCAGCGTGTGTAAACCCCAAGTAAACCAACTTGGAAAAAGTTGAGAGGTGGGGTTCACTCTGAAAATATAGTTTTTTGCAGTCTATGTGGCTCATCGGCAAAACGCGCAGGAATTAATTGTGCACGCGCTTCCGTCGACACTTCTGAAGTAGCCAAGCATTTTAGATGGATTCACCGCTGAAAGAGCAGTTCTGTAGCTGATTTCTGTTGGTAACTAGCTTCTTTACTCTAAGATATATTTTGATTTGATTAAGGGAAATACTGTGGTGCCGCAACCCTGATATTCAGGCGAATTGACGTGCAACGTTTTTACCTCATCTGTCATGCCGTGTCGTTCTATTACACTCCACACGGTTGTAACTGACGTATAGTAAAGTTGTCTTGCGCAATATCATACAGTGTACATGTACATGTAATACTGTGTACATGTACATGTAATATTTTTGAAAAAAATTTCTTTTTCCGAAGAATTGCTATTGTGGCGGGCGCCGTGGTCTGGTCGCGAGTCCGTTTGAAGACACACTCTATAACAAGTTATGTCTATACAAGGAATGACCAAGGGGGCACTCACATTGAGAAAGTGACCGCATTCGCGAAAAGTGTACAGTACCAGAAATTGCGGGGAGGCTGTTCTTTCACAACAAAGTCTTGCGGGACTCGTGCGATGTTCAATAGGCCTCCTAAGGAGCCCTAGTTCCGACCTCAACACCTACCGTCTGTCTACCTGCAATAAGCACACTGCCGTCTTCTATACTGGGAATTTCCGCAGAAAGGCTCACCCGATGAAACGCTCATGCCCATGGGCATTTATTTGATATTAGTACTTCGGGTTTCAAACGTTCAGACATTGGGACGTTTATTTCGAAAATTGCAAGAGATGCAAATAGGTCCTGGGATGCTTCGTCAAGGTTTGAAGTAGTCCATGATGAACGGATCAAACTTAGTTGCGCATGTAAGTCTTTTGAATGGATTTGGCAACCTCAACGGTCTTAGTGTCAACTCTACTAGAATCTTCCCAATCTGTGGTCTGGCTCAGACCTGCCCTGGGTAAGATCTCGGAAAAGTGTATAGTTTTAACTTCCACATAGAGCATGGTTTGTAGACGGTTTTGAGAACGAAAGCTCCTTAAGCCCGATAAATGTGACATTTGGCGACATCGCACCTCATGACCTTGCCAAAAATAATAAAAAAGTTGGCGTGTAAAACTAACTTTATGAAGCCTGGGGTCTCATGTAAAAAACTGTAAAACATATCTTTAAATTTGAGTAAAGGGCATCTGGAAGAGTTCATAACGGAAAAACTGCTTATTTGCTTTAAAGTCACATCCAGATCTGACTGACCCCTTGTTTAAGCCCCAAGACTGCGTCCGGTTGGAACGACTGAAGAACTCACCGATGAGTGGTGCAGGAACGTTGCTAGTGACGATGGAGTTCGGCTCCATGTACGTCATGCCGATAAAAAATCCAGTAAAAGGGACGTCCATATCCGAAATAAACTGGAGTTCCACCTCAGCTGGACCGTCAATACGTATGATGAATGCATGTTTAACTCTTCCACAATACCTAAGAAAAGCGAGTAGAACCAATCAGTCAGTTAGACTGCTGTGTGAAACCGTAGTGATGAAACTGGGCAGGTCAAAAAAGTCAGACGTTTCGTTTTTACAGAACATCGCCTCACGTGGTTTTGAAACGAAGCCCAGTTCTTGTAGAAAATAGTCCTCACATCCCTGAAGTGTTTCGTGTCTAAAAAACTGTACATTTTTTGTTCAAAGCCACAGGGTTAGGGAAAATACATTGGCAGGCTCCGGTTGAAGAGTAGTTGGGGAGGGGCAGGGCCCCTTGGTCCTCCTGAATCCGATCGTATTTTATGATCCTTTTGGGCCCAGGGAACGAAATCCTACCCTGTTTACCGTGTGGGTGCATTTTTTCAAGTGATTTACTAAATAAGATGAAATCTAATGGTCTGTTCATCATATTTTAATTCCACGAATGAATAATGTCCAAAAGGTCCATGCCATGAGGGCATTATCAGTGCAAGGGAGGCAGTTCTGCAAAAATGAGCTCCGTGCTTCATGTACAGTATACACCATAACCGAGGTGCTGTTTTACCTTTTCAAAACCACTAAAGGGGTAGGTTGTATCCTAGTTGTCAAACACAGCACCTCGTAAAAATGTTCAAAAAGTTAAACTATGGTGATTTTCCACGATTACGGTACTCCTATTCCACTATCATTCTAATCAAACTGGCCGCGAATATCATTCTTAAGATAAATTGAAAATAAAGTGTGTGAATTCTTCATGGAGTCTATAAGAACTACAGTCGTCCCATTAAATGAATTAAATTTTGCTTTTGGCAAATCTCTTACCTAGTTAAGCATAGTGAAGAAAGCATCGTTCTTTTAGATCACTTGCAACACTAAGTGACAGGAATGTTCATAGAAACATCGGTAAAACAGGGTACAGTGTCATTTTAACATGGATTACTTACATTGTTTGGTTCCTATTCACGCGTAGTAGGAGTTTGTCAAAAAGACATTCGCAAGAGAATTGGACGTCCAAACCAGCTGTGAAATCCAAGACTAGCATCGTGTTCTCCGGTACAAATGTTAATACCACGCAGGTTTCATTGTTCAGATAATGACCGTTGGCATCCAACACTGTGCGCAGCAAAGCCGATGCTGTGGTAGTCATGGTAATGTTGCACCCTCTTCCAGTTAAACATGGCTTGGCTAAGGAAGGTAAAATGAATACCATAGCGTTGTTTAAGGTATACGCCCAATATCTGATTTAGATAGAGTTCAATAGCTTTCTCGTGGCGAGAAAGATATAGCCAATCACGGGGTCTCATCAGATCACACGGTGCAATCTCGCGATAACATAGTTTGCTTTTCTTGGGAGGTACTAGGGTTACTGAATTCGAACCTGAACTGTTGTGACAGGGTACTGCAGTACTCGATGATATGTAACAGATTTCAAAATATGTTGACGTTGGAGGTTGTCGCACCAGTCACATGTCGAAGCCCTTGCAAATGTCGAGAATCACCATGTATGCCACAAATACTCATGCACACGTTTGTACAGCACACATCACGAATTTTTGGCCGACCGGTCGGAAATTGGTCGACGACCGGCCGTCGACCGGTCGGCAAATTAGCCGACCGGTCGGCTAAAAATTAGCCGACCGGCAGCCGCCCGCAGTGCCGACTCATAAGGCGAACCCACAGCCGACNTTGCAGCACCAGCTGCAGCTTAGAACAGACTTTACGCAATTTATTTTGTTTGCGTAGACTTGAGTACGTGCGGCCGAAATTAATAAAATGATTAACTCGAACCGGTCTTCAGTCTATCGTCGTACCGAAAGCTACTAAACACCCGTCAGCGATAACCGTTGTCCACCCATCCACGGAGTAAACCGCGTGTTTATTATAAAATTTGGAAACAGATGCGTGCCCACTAAGTACATTTTATGAATAAAACGTCGGATAAAAAGACGAATATAGACGGCACACCCATATAAAAAGCGCAATTTCTTGTTTTTTTCTTTTCATCCTTTCAGTCATATCATAACTACAGTGCAATGGAGGTAAGTTTTTCATAAGCTCATTCATTCACCAACCAGTTTCCTATCTGAAGAGTGCAGTGCACTTCAGACCAGACAAAAAGCCATAAATGTGTGATACACCCAATCCTATATCACAGATTTGGATATTTCTATGCGTTTCACTTTACTTTCTTATGTTATATTGCTAAAATGTAGTTTTAACAATTCCTTATCTGATAAATTGTTTAAAAGTCGGGCACATCAGTTTTCGCTCAAAATCAGTGTCAAATTTTAACATCAAATCTCATTTTTGTGGCATTGTAAAAGTTATAGAAGCTGCTGGACAGTGAAATAGTTTGTGTTATGGATTAATTATTCCATGGTCTCAGTAATAATAGTAAATAGAAATTGGAAATATTGCCTGAAATTTCTGATGATAACGGGCTCAAAGAAGTAAAAACACAGAAAACTGATAACTATTCTTTACCCAGCTTTTTGAACAACAACTTTTGGGAATAGCATTTCAAGCATTGTTTCATGACGATTCTTTGAAAGAACGCAAACTGAAACGCGACTATTGTAATGTCAGTTGAATTGAATGCAATCAACCTTGTATAGTACAAGAAAACGTCTGTGTACATATGTATTTATCGGATAACGATTCTTAGAAATGCCATTGCTTGGGAGAACGCTTGTTAGCTGTCCCGCCGGTTTTCGGATGTAGCGCAGCTTACAAAACTCTAAAACAGTTACTTAGCTACTTTGAAATTTGAACACACATCTTAGCCGCGTAAAGATATTTTATCGCTTACTTCTCTCCGAGCCAGTTCTAAATTTCATCTTGTCTTTTACGCCAGCATTTCCCTCCGCGATAATTCTACGGTTCAAACACTCACTGACGCCTTGCTATGCGAGACTACCTACTGTTATACATGTAAGCACCTTCTCGTGATGGTCACGTGACACAACAAGTCATTTTTCTGACTACGGCAAGTGTGCAAAAAGCCCATTAATTTGACCAGTTCCATAAAGTTCACGTAAGCAGTGGCGGATTTAGGGGGGAGGGGCAAGGAGGCCATGCCCCCACCCCTAAAATTCTCCCAGATTAGATTTGGCAGCCCGGGGGTGCGAATGTCTGCCCTGCCCTCCCCCAACTCAAAATCCTGGATCCGTCCCTGGCATTACCTAAATGAAGTTGTAGTTCTAGAGTGATGATCAGTTTTTACTGAGGTGGTGCTGTGGAGGAATGATATTCGTAGTCTCGAACCCAAATGATATTAGCACTGGACCTTGATGTAGATCTTGATTATGACGTCAGTTAACGAAATAAAGTCTTGTCTTTTAGGTTTAGATAACTTAAATACAACGGCTACATTCACCACCTATTGACAAATGCAGAACAAGATGACAGACAGTTACACCAGTTTCAGTAAAATGCTGACGCAGCATTTGGGTCAGAGATTGACATACGCCTTGTCGCGTGTAGAGGAGCTTTCCCTATGGGCAGTGAAGTTTAATTGTTCAACTTAAAAAGTCATCAATTAAAATACTTATTTTTCTGATGTAAATGGGTAGTCTAAAATTGATGAGGGCGGGTTACACTACATGTATCTCCGTTCACCTGTTCCGACATGACTATTGGAATTGGATCACGCTCATACTCGGTCCCTTCAAAAAAGACCAATTATGACTTGAAGNCTACTCGGATAAATTGTTTATAAGTCGGGGACATCAGTTTTCGCACAAAATCAGTGTCAAATTTTAACATCAAATCTCATTTTTGTGGCATTGTAAAAAGTTATAGAAGCTGCTGGACAGTGAAATAGTATGTGTTATGGATTAATTCACCCATGGTCTCAGTAATAATAGTAAATAGAAATTGGAAATATTGCTTGAAATTTCTGAGGATAACGGGCTCAAAGAAGCAAAAACACAGAAAACTGAAAACTATTTTTACCCAGCATTGTGAACTACAACTTTTGGGAAAAGCATGTCAAGCATTTTTTCATGACGATTCTTGGAAAGAACCCAAACTGAAACGCGACTATTGTAATGTCAATTGAATTGAATGCAATCAATCTTGTGTAGTACAAGATAACGTCTGTGTACTGTACATATGTATTTATCAGATAACGATTCTTAGAAATGCCATTGCTTGGGAGAACGCTTGTTAGCTGTTCCGCCGGTTTTCGGATGTAGCGCAGCTTAGAAAACTCTAAAAAAGTTACTCAGCTACTTTGAAATTTGAACACACATTTTAGCCGATTACAGAGATTTTATCGCTTACTTCTATCCGAGCCAGTTCTAAATTTCGTCTTGTCTTTTACGCCGGCATTTCCCTCCGCGATAATTCTACGGTTCAAACACTCACTGACGACTTGCTATGCGAGCCTACCTACTGTTATAAGCACCTTCTCGTGATGGGCACGTGACACAACAACTCATTTCTCTGACTCCGACAAGTGTGCAAAAAGGTCCATTAATTTGTCCAGTTCCATAAAGTTTACGCAAGCAGTGGCGGATTTAGGGGGGAGGGGCAATGAAGCCATGCCCCCACCCCTAAAATTCTCCCAGATTAGATTTGGCAGCTCAGGGGTGCGAATGTCTGCCCTGCCCTCCCCCAACTCAAAATCCTGGATCCGTCCCTGGCATTACCTAAAGGAAGTTGTAGTTCTAGAGTGATGATCAGTTTTTACTGAGGTGGTGCTGTGGAGGAATCATATTCGTAGTCTCGAACCCAAATGATATTAGCACTGGACCTTGATGTAGATCTTGATTATGACGTCAGTTAACGAAGTTAAGTTTTGTCTTTTAGGTTTAGATAACTTAAATACAACGGCTACATTCACCACCTATTGACAAATGCAGAACAAAATGACAGACAGTTTCACCAGTTTCAGTAAAATACTGACTCAGCATTTAGGTCAGAGATTGACATCGGCTTGTCGTGTGTAGAGGAGCTTGCCCTATCGGCAGTGAAGTTTACATGTAATTGTTCAACTTAAAAAGTCATCTATTAAAATACTTATTTTTCTGATGTAAATGTGTAGTCTTAAATTGATGAGTGTGGGTTACACTACATGTATCTCCGTTCACCTGTTCCGACATGTCTATTGGAATTGGATCACGCTCATACTCGGTCCCTTCAAAAAAGACCAATTATGACTTGAAGCTTGACGAGTGTATACTGTGGATGACCAAGATAAAGCCTAGAGCAACAGCGTATAAACAAAATGTATCCTCTATAACTAAAATTAGTTATAAAACTATGTAACAAACGTACCCCATAGTTCCATCGGCAGTTCAGGTGGAAAATCCCTTTGAACAGGAATCGTGGGACTGTTCTCGAAATATATGCTGTAATTCAGAGCGGCACCATAGAAATCTATCCTGACTTCGCTCACATTCGCTGGTACATGAAATCCGAAAGGCATTTGAGCAGGACTTCCACAGTACCTGTAAATATTAGCAGGTTAAAAGGAGAATTTCACCCAAAAACAACCTAGGATATTTGATGTGGAGGGGTATACAAGTTTGACGACAACGCATCAAAAATCAAGATGCAATTACAACAAGCACCGTTGCCAGGCGACAACCGCGTGCATCGTAAGCCACAAAGACAGGAGGGTTGGTGACATATTTAGGAAATGCTACTGGATGGACCATTACTATACACGTGATATGACCAATACTAGTTCATTTTCAGCCCCTAGGGGAGTGGAAATGAGTTGTTTAAACTTGAAATCCGGGATAACCAAGCCATGGTAATCTGGATGTCGACAAAATTCAGTTGCCATTAAAACAGGCAAAACAAGTGAAATTTTAACGATCATTAGTGTACAGTCCTGCCCTAGCACTAAATTCCATCACAATCACTCAAGGGTTATTGTAGAGAGAAAGACATCAAGGTAAAAATTAAAACAGACACTAGAGCTGAGGCACTACAAGGATTAAGCCGAAAGTTGAGCTGTGCTTTTCATTTCTCATTTCAACGCCCAAACGTCGTTCAACCATTGGTAAGGGCTTACTTGCTTAGCTCGGTGAAGATTCAACGAATGGATCTGAAGATAATGAAGTAGAGACAAAAAGTAAAATCCCCACAAAGATATGTCAAATAAAATGAAGCTTTTCAAAATCAATCGATGATCCAACAAGAACTCGATAGATATTGAGACAGGTTCCAAAATGCCAAAACGGGACAGTTTAGTACATGCACTTGAACCGTCCAAACACCAGCGGCAAGGGTCCACGTACTCTCCTCCGAAGCATCTCATCCGTCAAATGTCACAATGTGAATAAACAAAGTAGATGTTTAGGCAGACGCAATGGGATCTAGGTTTCTAAATACGATACACCATGATATTTGGATCTGTCAAAAAAATGAACGCGTAACGCAATTTTGTCGTGATTTATGTTTCCCATTGACCGGTTTTCTTACCAAAGCATGTCGACCCTTCAAGGGGTTTGTCGGATAGTGAAGCGCACACCAAAAACGGAAACGTCAACATAAATAGCCTCTAAGTGATGCAACATGCAACAAACTCTGAGAAAATGAGAACACTGGTGAGCACTGCCGGAGTCAGACCCGTTTCGTCATTTAATCACCAGGTGTGCCCCTTTCAATATAAGGACACCTTAACCAACTGTCATGAAGTCAAAGCAAAGAAAGATATTTGTTCAAAAGTTAAAAATTGCCCCATGGAGGAAGGGAGCGCCACTGCAGTCTGTACTATATTGATAACAACCCCATTTCCATGTCAATGGGGGGCATAAACCCACTTTCATGGGAATATTTCAACAGACACAGTTATCCAATAATACTTCAGAGCATTATTGCAGTTGTACCAATGTGCAAATCACCACCAGACATTCTTTCGTCTTTAGGGTCACACTTCTATGTGTCCATAATGATACCCGGACCAGTTTGCACATACAGGATTTAGGAGAATTAAAAGAATCTATCAAATAACAAGACGGGCAGAAGGGGACAAACACGCACACCGTGTTTGTATGTAAAACTTCGCCGTTTAATGTCAGAAAGTCCGGCAAAGCTAAAAAAGTAAAATAGCCACTAGGGGTCACGGCGGTGGCCAAATAGGTCCAAAATTCGTCACATTCCGCATACATATTCTCATAAAACAAACATGTTTAATCCCAAAAACATATGTAACTCGCATGGGTTCATAAGGTACAAGAATGGTCGCTTGACGGACACCGGGGAAGACGGACGGAAAGACACGATAGCGATATAAATCAACTTGCGTTTATGTTGGCACATGTACATGTACCAAACAAATATTACCTCGCTGGAAAGTCGTTGTGGTACTGGATTTCCATTCCACGTTTTTCACATACGCACGACGTAGCTACAGTAAATACGTCAACTCGGAACCGCAAGAAATGACCTGCCATCACGTGGAAGATATACGTTATGTGGATGTCACTTGGGCTGTTTGGCGGTAAACTAGGACCAGTCATTGTCCCTGACGTCCTATTTCCGTATTGGAAACATGCTTCATGTCTTTGTTTAACTACAAAAGAAAGTCTTACTTAACTGAAGTATTGAAATTTATGGAGCTAATGTTATTCAAAACATACTTTGGGCGAACTCACGTGTAAATACAGACACTTCGCGGAAAAACAGGCTAAAAACGCTTAGTTTAACCCATTCATTGACTAAGGTGATGATTGGCAACAACCGCGCTCAGTTAATTCCACGAGGAATGCGTACATGAACAGGTAAGACCAACAGTCGATGGCATTGGCACTTTTTACGTGACGTGGTATTGGTGGAAGAGAGAAACATGCGTGGCACGAGTAAGTTCGATTGTTCAAAACTAATCTACTATCCGGTGTTATTTTGTTCGCTTGTGTCCACTTATTATTTGACCCTATTGAGCGTTTAAATGAGATTCTGCGATTCTAAAGCCCGTGTGTATTCAAGATGACAATGACGTGTTCAAAGAAGGAACCAGAGCTGGCGTGCGTTCAGCAGCGCAACCTACGCTAGGACCTCTCTAAAATTTATCCAAAATCACGTGTTATCACGAAATCTTGCTTTTAGTCTGAGCGTTATTGGGGGGAAGCCTGGCATAAACCTGTGTTATGTTTGTTTAATTTATTTGTGATATCGAGGCTAACAAGATGGACAAAGTGTTTCGTAAGAACTGAACTGGCAAAGCCAGTGCCTTCTGTGATGGCGATATATCGGTGTTCCAGCCAAGTTACCGGACGTCTGACTTATTTTGATGATGTGATTCGGATTTAGGTTGGGCAAGGGGGCCATGGCCCCTCTGAAATTCTAAAAGATACCCTTTGGGAGTTCGGGTGCAAATTGCTGACTAGCACATGCGTGCAATTCCCCCTCCGGAGGGTGAATAACAATGCATATGCCCTGAACAAACCCGGTTCACCGTTTTTTCTTTATTTTTTTTTCTTGTTTTAGTCAACAGGTCCGCAAACCTAAATATTCGAGACCCCTACATCCCCGCATTTT
Organism: Phoronis australis; assembly: GCA_002633005.1. NCBI lineage: Eukaryota > Metazoa > Phoronida > Phoronidae > Phoronis > Phoronis australis. The sequence goes on from NMRA01000794.1 coordinate 47,307, forward strand.
AGGCTGGGCGCGCGCATCTGCCGAAATTCAATTCTGCTTATTCCTGTGCCCTGCCCCCTACTCAAAATCCTGGATCCGCCCCTGTTATATGCACATCACTCTTCACTAAGGCAGGTATACTAATGTCACACGAGAGTTTCATAACTACTTGGACTCCTGGAGTACCTGAATGAAGTGCGTGAAGTGACTGGTGTACACTAATGCACGGCACGATTTGAACACACTCTGGTTCGAATTGACATGCATGCAAATACATTGGATGTGAAGGTGTCACCTGAGTTCATTATGAAACTATCTGGTTGTTCTTGACGTAACCACTTTTTTATTTTTCTTTTATGCCACTGTAGTAAATGCTACAATCCTCGCCCTGTACACCAGCATGCTTGCCAGGGACAATTTCTCGAGTGAACGGTTGGCTTTCGCCTTTTACCTACGTGTAAGCCAAATGTCACCTGAATACGAATATCCAAAAGTCGCTATTTGTTTGACTTTTGGGATTCTGGAAGCGGTTTTGTCCGCTGTCTACTCAAGCAACCTATGGATCCAATCCCGATTTGGAGACAGGCTTTCTTTTTATCCATCTCAGCCTGTTTTTGAAATAGGGAAACTTTTTTCGTAGGGAAATTATTCGCAGAATTTCAAAGTACAAAATTAGTTAGACTGTTTGGTACGCCCTACTTAGTGTGTTTTCACTCGAAATTCAGTTGTCGCCTGCCGCTAAGTTATTTAGCCAAGTAATATCACAGCTTGATTCATAAAAAGTCGTATTCCACAGGACATCTACCTGCACTGACGGGTCTCGAAATAGTTATGCACTGCGCTAAAATTAGGTTGCGTACTTATAGTAGCGTCCGCCATCAAGAAGTAATACCAAGTAGGACAGCTTACCCCATAACGTAAGTTACGTCACTCCGCAGTAGCTTACCGTCTAGCCCAGTGGGCACTCCATAAACTTCCGGCGACGTAAAGGTCTGTGATTGGCTTGTTATATTGATTGACGCTTGAAATCCGTCTGCCGTCGTGTTTCCATAAGACACAAACGCGACCATGAACTTTCCAGGACCCACGACTTCTAAATTGAAACTGTGATTGAGGTGTCCACATAAACTGCAACAATACAGTGCACTAAATGAACCTTGAAGGCATGAATCTCAAGTATAGATTTTAAAGCGAAACCAGATAAGTCTTCACTTATGTTGATGCAGAAAGACTACAGCGTGCAACTCGTTAAGCTAGTGTTCACGACAATGGTTGGCCACATCAGGTGAAGACCAGACATACACCCTGTACAATGTAAAACGGTTGTGAGCTTTATATCCAGGGTGGTTCCGGGCCAGTTCATGATTTTCATATCATTAAGTGTTTTGTGACATGGTTTTTCACGAAAAGAACATCAGTAAAGTTAATCTCACGAAACTTGTTCGCAGTCACAGTTTCTGGACATGTTTTTTCTCCCTACAGTACTGTAAACCTATTCATTGTCAAACGTGTCATACTTGGAATAGAACTGCCAAACGTTGAAAACATAACTTGCACAGAATTTTGTCAAAGCACTATTTTTATGCGACATGCTTCATCATCACTGCAATCAGTGTATCCACTGTACATGTATGATTTACTGGAAACAACGGCTAGAACTATATACATGTACATGTACATGTACAGTTAGCCGAGTTTGGTTACAGATACACTGTATTCAATCTAACTTAACGCCACCCCACACTCAATTGACTGTTTGTCTTACATGCCGAAGGTCTGCCCGTTGTGTTCCAAGGATAGTCGGCCGCCTTCGCAGGCACATGGAACGTCAAAGCTGGTAAAATTAACATCTGCTTTCTCGGATGGTAACAAATCAAAGGACCAAACACAGTGTGCGTGGGGTGGATAGTTCATTGGGTAACCAGGGGAATGGAACACGTGATGGTGTTTTGTTATATGTTCACCACAGCCACATGGTTTTGCTGAAAAGAAAAACAACACAGTTTCTATGAGCGAAAGAGTGTGTAAATCTCCATCATAATAACATGTATTTATTCGAAAATATTTGTTAATCCCCATTTAAACCGTTACTTCATAGCCCAGGCGTAAACACGTCAAAGTTTAGGATAGTACTTTTCGTTAAAAATTGGCCCAGTTTCCGACAAAGGCTTGTGCTACTAACGTGTCAAGCTTCGATATCCTAAGTACTACATGCACTACAATGTTAGTGGTTCGTCGGGTCGACGAGCATGCGCAGTATATCCACTTTATAGCCTCGTTACACATTCATGGCGTCAACAGCCACAGAGAACAACAAAAATTATTGTTGAGTAAAACTTTAGTAAAATGTCCAAGTTTGGAGGTCCATATATATGAAATGTCTGATCTCATTCAAACGGAACATTCCTTGGACTGATCTTAATGCGGTATTACGGAATAAAATGGTGACATGAATCGATTTTAAAATTGTCAATTTCGGTATGAGGAGATATCTAAATGTGTGTGTTTTGAAAGGTTTTTATTAAGGAAATGAAAACCTGGAAACAAAGACAAAAACAAATTTGAAGTAAACCCTAAATTTTGGGGATTTGTCTTGAACATTTACTCAACATCAAATGAGTTTTGGTTAACAATTCATCTTTGGTGTGAAGTTGCTTATCTAGTGTATAATTGAAAAGACTAGAATGCAATAGAAATATATTCTACACGATGTCTGAGGTAAACAAAAATACACGTTAACACAATTGCATTAAATTCTTAAGTTTTCTTTTGTAAGAAATTTAGCTAGACGCAGAGGCATGCATATGACATTTCACTTCGCATGAAAATGGTTAAAACGATCAATTTCATAACATTATTAGACTGGGCAGTCGTTTGTCGGGTTATATCAGTCAACAAACAGTCCATTAAGAGAATTAAGTGTCAAAATTAACAATAGTATTTGTAATTAGTGTCCATTAAGGAAATGTCCTTACAAGTAAACGTGTTCGTCGTAAAATGAATTGCAGAGTGACGTTTACTTGGACAGGCGTATCCCGCTAAGGCTTTTACTTATCAGCACAGTGAATGTCGCCGTCAAAGGAACAGCGTTGCATATATCGATTTTATTTAGGTTAATAACTAATGACTCCATTATAAGCTCTGTCAGAGTACTCAAGAAATGAGAAAACCCCGTTAGCAACGTAAATATTGTAGTACTGGAACCGGAAGCAGCGTGGAATTCAACATTTCCAGATTATAATGGCTAATAACAGCAATGGCCATAACGGATTTAAAAATGTCAATGGGCAGTAATTGCAGGGAAGTCCAATCGATCGAAGAACGTGATGTGTGAGGCAATACACGGTCAGCAAAATGACCAGGGTTTAGAGAAGTTCTCACGAGAAAAAAATGCTTCCAAACGTGGTGGTGGGGCGAGATGTGATGTCTGTTTATGTCATTTTATGGATAATACGGAGTCATCAAAAAACAGCAGAAAATTTACTTCCTAAGTGTTTACATCATAGTGATGTTCTATTAGCCTTTATAGAAGTTACCTAACGATGTTTTTTCATTAAGCATTTTCCTGAAATAAAGCTTGACTCGTAACAATATATTCACTTGCACAAACAGAGAGGGATCTGAGTAAAATTAGTCCCAGGGAAATATTTGTAGCCAGCAGGAGTGCGACACTTTAAAAATACATCATGGTTGCCAGTTTTAATATTTAATAAAGCATCAGTAAAATGTCTGAAGTCAGCATTCTGTGGAACAGCATGGCTGAGAAAAAATTGTTTTAAGAAATGTTGCAGTTATGAACAGTTGCCATTGCGTTTTTTTGTTAAACAATTCAAACCTGGCACAAAATGACAAAGAAATTAATATTTTAAAACTTCATCATTGTTTTTGAGACATGTATTTTGAACATTTTCATGTATATGATATCTGTTGTGTTAGTGATGTCGTTGCTTCGCCTATTCGGTTCTTTAAACTACAGAGAACCTCCTTCCAGAAACCATTGCTGCTTGAGTCACTAGAACACGAATGCAAATAATATTACCTATGTTGCTTTCGGTCACTTGACCTAATAATACTTCAAAGCTGTGATAGTTTAGGGTTTTCATGAAAAACTGAAGGTTGGCCATATTGCAGGCAATTTCAGAGACGCCCGGTGTCGTTGTTCCTCAGGTTATTTTATGATTTTGCTATTTCATATTGAAGAACATTCATTCAACCAATCTAATTGTTCCCGTTCGAAACAATGGTGAACGCATATGAGCTTAGGCAACATAATTGGTTTAAGAGCTGTAATATTGCCAGGAGAATATACATATATATATATAATGAACGATGTTGAAATTCTTTTTACTGCAGAAAAGATTAATCATTGTAATTCAAGTTGACTACCCCTGACAGAGAAAGAGAGAGAGAGAGAGACATTCAAAGTGAAATTAAGAAAATTAAACTGAGATGAGATTTTGGTTATGAAAACTTAGTTCATTGGTATTTTGATGTCGTGTCATGATTTCGTGACAAAGTTCAGAAAAAAATCCTGGAATTCGTTGTAGAGGGTGCAAAAACAATTGCATTTACCTTCATGGAACTTTGAATGATGACAAAAGATACGAACAAGCGAATTACAAAATACTATGTGCGAATTCGTCATAAATTATTTTCACGTTTTTTGACATGTGGAGTTTAAGAATAGCGTTCAGACGAGTTCATGCGCCAGGAGGATACCAAACTGCTCGAACCCAGGGCTTGTGTTAAAATGAAGATTAACATACGGGAACTTTGTCATGAACAGTAAGCAGAACTGAAACAAATTTTGATCGGGGGATGGCTTTTTATTGAAAATGAGGAGAGGATGAACCTGCTGTGCCTCTTTGTCTACGCTTGTGCTTTGCAATGTGTGCAAAAAACCAAAAACAGTGTTTAGTAATTGTATAATCTGCATACACAAAACGTGCCAGGAGTGTCGTAGATGAGGTAATGTTCCACGAAACATTATTCCGCGTATCGAAAGAGACCGTTTTGAATTAATCCCATACGGTTTGAATTCCTAAGTTTCTTTCATTTTTCGGCAGATTTTTAAAATGGTTCGCCCAGACTGTTCACGTGGCGGATCACATCCTATATACATGCGCGTAAGGATACAACTTTTTCTAGTAAAAGAAACAGCTATAAATGTAACGATTTCATACTTGAAAAGGAACTACAAAGATGAAGACAACAGTAATTGTGCATTGAACTTGAAACATTTCCTGAAAATAGGTAAACATCAACATTTTATATTGTACACCAAAAACTCGCCGCCTGAGTTGCAAACAATATAATATTAAGCAATTGAAAGCTAAGACAGAAGTGTCATATAATTAACATTTTTGCACAGAGTTCTTCTTGAATGTTATTTACACAGGTGCAATTGAATTTCTTTAAACTTTTTCGGAAAGTGTGATGATCGAATCGGCTAACGACACCGAGTCAACATTGACCTACCGTTTGACCTTCCCATTTAAGAGTACACGGTGTTTAGTGTTTACGTGACCGTATTGCACTCGACTGATTCAACGCGCTTAGCATTAAATTAGAAGAGTACTGCCATAGCAAAAAATATACAAGCAGAAGAAAATACGTCAGACGAATTTCATTTTGCAACGACGCCATCAGTACAATGTAAAAAAGTGCTTCAGAACCAGTTGCGTTGCGATTCTAAAGGCGCTGTGGAGACGTCAAGTGATAACCAGCGAGCAACGTGGCAGCCTGCTTCAGCTAAAAAGAATTTCTGTCAGTCTTGGGACATACTTACATGTAGCAACGGCTACTGGGGTAGAGTATACACCAAACATTGTTGATATACGTACCTGACAGATGCCAGTGGTGCTCAGGTGGTACGTAGAATTCTGAGATCACTGGCGGCTGTTCGAAGGAAAACGTGAATTCGAAGGGTTCGCCAGTCGTAGTCGCCATATATTTCACATCAACTTTCCCAGGGGGTTCATACAGTAGTGAAAACGGGCCAGTTTCCTCTCCACAGTAACTGCAATAACAGAACTATTGGCAATTTGAAATGCTGGGGTGCACCACAAAAATAAAAAAACAAAAACTAATAAACTTATATTAAATTCAGTTAAGGTTTGAAAACATTTAGAGAGATATTGAATAACCATTATTTGAGATTACGCTTCGATTTTGCTTCATGTAACTTGCGATAAAATTCGTTTCATAATATTTTTGTCTAAACTGAAGTAGGATGAGTATCTTTAAATAAATAAAACATTGATTAGAGGTAAACGAAACACTGACAACATCGGTATACAAAAACACTAAAAATGGGCGGTAGATCGACTACAACTCCAAACACAACAAAATAGTTGAAAGGCATGTTATCGAGTGTTCTGCATCGGAACGAAAGCAAATAAACAGTGTAAAAAACTCTATTTCACAACCTACTTCAAAATGAACGGTCACAAAGAAGAGATCATTTTACCATCGACCACGAAGCAAGAAGGTGACAGAAGGCCTAAAAATGCCTGGAGTCTTCCAAGTGGTAACTGTGAGTGCCACATATTACCATGCTGTCTCCGGTAAGAACGATGTATCACCTGAAGACGGTCTGTGGAATGACCTACCAAAACGCCATGCTAATTTATACAGACTAGAGGTTGGTTAAATTAGACCCGTTGATTTTAATTCTGATGTCACTACAAAGGCACCTCAGAATGTGGTCTGAAAGTATTTTCCTATAATACTCATACCATGGACGCATATGACAATGTTCACGAAATCTTGGACTCAGCGCCACAACTGTAAATTATTGACAGTACATGTCCTCTTAGCCCTTCCCTAGGTTTCTGCTCAGTGCAGGCAGTACCTCTTAGCTTCACGAGTGAGACCGCAAGTTCCCCATCGCACCCAACCCTATGACAAAACACAAAGTACTTACCTTGCGTTCAAAGCATCGTTTTCAAGAAATGTGAGCGCACTTTTACTACAGCCACACGTGGGAGTCAAGTGAAGACCGTTGGGGAAATGAAGGTGCAGGCTCTTGTGTTGCAAGTGAAATGTCCAATGACAGTGCGCCAAAACATTCTTCTTGGACACCCTACCATTATTCATGGACTCAGTTATCGGTGCACTGTGTCCAGCAGAACAGTCAAACTCAGCTGCAACGTATAGAAATTATACATTACATGTGTGGCGTAGCACTGAAAAAAGTTGAGGGCTATAGCGTCGCAGCTCCCTATGGTTCGCCGCCCATGCATTATCATGTCAAAACATGATTCGGCAATCTTTGACAGGGCGATAACTGAAGGCCAGCGAAGGCACGACAAGCAGGGCTTGGTGATGGACATATGATGGTAGGTGCGAGAGTTCGTCTGCACACGTGATCGTAGTTATGCACGAATGCACCCTACGTGTATAACGCGCACGAATAATGGTAAGTGCAAACATCAACCCTTAAAAACTCAGGCAAAGCCATCTACGAATGTAATCGTTTTGGCTCATGTTCATGAATACATGTAGATTCCGCTTGATTTTTGATACGATGTTACGGTGTCTAACTACATGTACACATGAGAAATATATGGACCAAGTTTCCTCATTTGATTGGTTCAGCCGAATAATCGACAGACCTTGTTATTCCAGCTTGAAGTCTGAAATTTCGTCTTGTCCCATAAAGCACGGCAAAAGGTTTGATATTTTGAATGAAATTAAACGCAGTCAACACATTGTTAAAGTGCAGAGTTAACCAATACTGAACAAACAATCCTCGGAAATGCAACTAAACGTCAGTATAGTTTGACATAGCCTACGTATTCTGCTCTTAATCGATCTTCAGCAAAAATCTGGAATTAAAGTTACCTCCAGTAGCAGTTTGGCAAAGAACGTCACCAAGGATGACAACAATAATGAAAGTGCAACAACTGTACGCCACCTCCATGACCAGAAGCCTATATGAATGACACGACCGTGAAGTTTGATGCTGACAATCTAGCCCAACCTTTACGTCAATTAGCGCTTTGATAAAATCGATGCGCCGCCGCACCTGAGCATCAATTCTGTTTCGGTGAACAGTTAACGAATGTCAAGAACCATTCACTTGAATCACTACATGTTAGTCTTATTAGTGATAAATTATTTCGTCGATTATCAAAGGTTAACTGCGAAAATTGTATCAGTTAGTTTGAAGAAAGTCGATTCGCTTTTGATTAAAACCTTGTACCAATGAGTTTGAATATACTGTGGATTCGCTTTTGATTAAAAGACAGAATCAAGTCTTTTGCAAGCAACAGACATTCGGCAACTGTGCATTAGCAGTTTAAGCATTTTAAATTGATTAAAAGGGAATTGCCAGCCTTTCGATCAATTCCAATATCACGGGATAATTTCTCAGGATGGTCATTTCTCCAGAAGCATAAGCAAAACGAAATACACAGTAGCCGGCAAAATACAAGTGTTTTCATAAAAACAGCCAGTTTTTTCAACTTTTCAAGGTGATGCGCTATTACGCCCCGAAATGTCTCGACTGCGCACCCTGTTGCAATCCTCGAACTGACACATTTTGTGCAAACCATTGCAACGCACACCGTTGTGATAATAGTTGTTTTTTGGTGATACACCGACAAAAATAAGACATTTTGCTTTTACCTCCGATGCACAATCTCCTGCTCATTTGAAAGCAACATTCACCGGCTTCAAAACAGATTTCCAATGAGTTGATTTAACACCTATCTCACGGAGTCACTGAGAGACGACCATACTTCCCATATTTCTCTGCATCTCATATGTCAATGGCAAATCACGTATTGTTGTTTTTTTTCCTCCGTCTAACATTTCCAGTTCGTCATATTTAAGCCATTCCCATCAATGTCACCGTTTTTGCCCATTAGTCATTCTGTTAACCGTAACGTCACCCCAGTTAATTTGCCTGTGCTACCAATAATTTCCCCAATATCGTGGGAAAGCGATCTAGTGAGCCTGGTCGCCTATCCCGGTCATCGGCAGTTCCACTACCCACAATTCATTACTTTGAAGACTTGTACATGTGTCCCATCAGACAACTCAAGATCAACACAATTGTTAGCATTTGAATGGAATCTCCAGACACTACAAATTGTCTCTATATGAAAACATGCATATCGGGCTCTAAAGATCCCCAAAAAATGTTGCAATTTAAGGAATGTTTGCTTATGGTCTCGCACCGTACTGTCAGCCAGGAGCGAGTGAGAAGAGATCTGTTTTCTCTCTTTTCAAGGGAAGATCCTTTAAAATCTCAAATTTATTTGTATCAGACGAGGAATCACTACAGTGTCGCAAATTGACATGTTCGACTCACTAAGTCAGAATGTTTGACGAGACCACTGTCGGGTTGCTCCAATATTATCCTGCTATACGTGGTACAAACATTTACCTGGCCCAACATTTGAGGTACATACTTTCAACAATAGGTGGAGTTCGACTCCATCTGAACTTCTATCGAATAGTGCGTTGTGATTTTAGAATTACACGCACTCTTTTAAGGGCAACTACGAAAGTTGTCTGTTCGCGTAGGCTTTTGGGAATCACGTAATAAGTCATTCGGCTGGTGTTTAGGTGAAAATGAGTAATTTGGCCTGCAGTAACCTCCCCCAATGTTTTAGGATCCATGTGAGATTGTGGTTCGTCTAGTTTCGTATTCCTTAGCTAAGTAGCGGTAGCTCTCTGACAAGTAGGCCTACTGTGCCCCGTTATATCGGACAAAATCTTATTTGGTGTCCTGGGGCGGCCGACATCGACTCAAGGTAGACGATTACGTCGTTTGCAGCAAGGTGGCTCTTTCTAAGAATGAAAATAACAGACGGCCGTCAGGGAATACAATGTATATGTAATTGCGTGACCCCATTGTAATGAAACCAATTGCATCCGACAGATTGTCAAGACATCTGCGGCCTCGACCTCACCATCATTGGTTGGCAGTTAATTGCTTTGGTTTCGAGACTTTACTAGTTTGAGTAAACCATGTGGTCAATTTGAGAGCTCAACCCTGGTCACCATACTGGTGCCTTGGCCAATTTTCGAGTTTTAGCAAAGCCCAGGTGACGACTCTGGTGTTTTTCTTACAACTTTGCACTCAATGCACACCGTTTCGCCGTCTCTCTTCATTTAATAACAGACACCCATGTATGCAGTGATAACTCTCAACTAACACTCCGCTATTGATTCACGATATCGGACACATAACATTGGCGGATCTAGCGGGGGCCAAAAGGTCCCATAGCCCCAAAAATTCTCCCAGATTACATTTGGCAGTAGGGGAGTGCGAATGTCTGACGAGCAAAATCCTGGATAATACTCTGCCCTAACCCCTCCCTAACCCAAAATCCTGGATCCGCTTCTGCCAGTGGGGGAATTAGAGGGGGGCCAAGGGGACCAAGGCCGCCCGTCTACCTTAAAAACCTGGATCCGCCGTTGCATTTGAGTTTTTTCGATGGCCAGCATTTTAAACAAGGGAACAAGACCCTCTGACACATTTTCTCTCTCTGTTAAAGTTCTCTATATATATATCTCAGTCTCAATTTCTAGGGCGCTATAGACATTTATTTGCAACCTGGCACGCTATAGTGTATCCCAATTCTTGAACTCGAGGTCAGGAATGTGAACTTAGTCGTAACTCTTTAGCACCATTCGCATTCTTAACCTTTGAACTCGTGGACGAACCACACTAAGACATTTTCACTGAAGGTCTCGCGACCATGTAAAAGATACGTGTGGGTATTTTATGTATGAGCGTAACTTTTCCCAGGGGGTGAAATGGAAGGTGAGGCATAAGCAACTGTTAAGCAATCCGTAGGAAGACGCGTCGGCTGTGACCAGTGTATCTCTGGTGCGCCAACGACAGATATCGAGAAATTTCACATCTTGGAGTTCAGTATGATGTCAAATTCTTCAAGCACTGCATTACGCCTTCTTTTGCACTTAGATTCGTGCATCATGACGCCAGATACACAATATCTAGAGCTATCGAAAGGCATAGGCTTAAAGTATTTTCTCCCAAAAAGTGTTATAAATGTCTTACAGTTTGTTTTTTTCAGTAAGCGTACATGTAATTAGTCAAAATCCACCGTTGGCGTCTAAATTACAGAAAACCTGTCATTCACATATGTTACCTAGCACGTGGTTTACTGCAGCCACTCGCGCGAGAGCTTTATTTTTCCCATCAGCCTTGGGAACCACGGCCATTCCTACATGTGCTCATCTATCGGTTGCCTTGGTTACGAGTGCAATCACTTCCGTCTCCTCCATGCATTTCAGTTCCTCGCAAACTTTAGGCATCACCGTATTGTTGACAGAGAGTAGAAAAGATGTGGCTTGCTTTTTTATGTATCATCGGGTTTAGCGATATAGATAAATAACCTACAGTATTGTAATTTGGCGTTGCACTTATTTCAGTTGAAATGACCGATTCACGGTCTTTTCGTTAAACAATATCTTCGATCGCACTGCGTCTCATTACCTCTGACCGTAACCAGTTGACAATGTAAAACTGCTGATCTGACCTTACACGTGCGCCATCTACTGGTATTTTTTGTGCGAAATGTTCCCCTACAGTGTAGATGATACAACTACCGCCATCAAGTTTCATCAGATTTTTCAAGACGGAGAACTTTGGGCTCATGTAAACTCTCGCATGGTATTACACTTACATGGACATTGCAATCAAATTTGAGCTGGACAGCATTGTTACCGATCCGAAATGTCTTCTTCTATACATGGTTTAGTCTCTATTTCATCAATTAGAGTGTCGAGGAAAACATAGTCGAACCTAACTCCAACCGTACAACAAAATTGTCCGAAGGGTTCCCTTTACTCGCATTACATACAGATAGCTTGACAGTTTGGGCATTGATCTACGAAGTGTCTAGCCTAACCTCCTAGCGAGCAACTTCTATTTTTCAGCTAAGGGATCAGAAGAGATTTAACAACTGGTGAGGCTTTTTGAACTGTTATATTTTCTGGGTGGAACGCCATTTGCTCGTTCTTTCTTTTTTCCATTACCACTACTACAACTGCTGCTGCCCTCTATCGCTAGAACTACTCATTCAATAAATGCTACAGCAGCTTTAGCTCACGTTACAACACATTCCATGTTCTTGCGCTCACCTCCACTGCTGGAAGAAGTTGGGGTAACGGAAATTACTTCAAAGTGTAGCTTGAATCCTGGGTAGCCAAGAGAATTGTCTGTTACAAACGCTAGAATTATGTTGCCCCAGCCAACTGTCATGACAGGTATTGTAGCGTGAGTGTCGCAGAGTCTGAAGAATTGTAGAACAGTGTGATTATCAAACGTAGCAATAATACTAACAACTACGGGTCACATAATGTGACCAATATATGACCTGTACGAAGAATTTTAATTCGTTTTACAAAAGAACAACTATCTTTACACAGGATATATATCTGCTGGATGCTGCGCAACTCTTGCTTGTAAATTTTCGTAAGCAAAAATCCATATCGTTTTTTAATAAGCTAAATTGTATCTCTCCATTGAAGCTTAAGCAAAGCCCTCATTTCGTCTGAAAAATGTCTATGCACACTTTCATATTACGCATATTTTCTTTCGCTTTGGGCTCTGCTGCTTGACAACAGATTATTCGGTGAGCTTCCCTTTCTATCGTAGAGCCTGTATTTTTTCCAGCTATTTCTTTCTTAAGTTCTCTTGTGCCTTCTGACACTTAAGTTGCGTATTACCGACATCAGTCGGGTATTACCGAACATCTGCCGAAAATCACGAGTATTTTTGATATAATTACCTGAAGTTACCATCAGGTAGGTTGAATAACTTAGATCTACATGTATCTGTTGACATCGAAATGGCACGGGTGTGCGTGCAATTAGTAGTTTAAAGTTTTCATGCAATCACCACACGTTTTGCACCAGTTGTTGCCGCCAAATAAAAAATAAAAAGGTGAGGCAAACCCTTACACTTGTATTACCTTCTAATCACTGTACCGTTCACCATCACCTCCAAGTAATCGTATTTGCATTTCAGTCCTTCCACTTTGAATGTCGTGTTGGACCACAGACGAAAAACTGCCGATTCCGGGACACTAAACGTCCACATACACAGTTTATTGGAGGGATAATCAGATGGATAATTAGGCGATAGCATGTTGCCTGTTTTGTACGGATGAATTAGCCCGTAGTGACTAGAGCAGGTGCTGTCTCCGTCTTAAAAGATAATTTCATAAATTATTAAAGGACATCGCAGCAAAATACCAATACAATTAGATATCACATCGTGCATATACCCTGCCGAGAACTGAGTTCACATAGACAATGACAAAAATTAGTGATACCCTAGTCATATACGAGGACATAAAATCTTAATCATAATGCCAGTAGAAATACATGTACATGTAAGTGTTCGCCTCCAATGAGGTCTCATAGTCAGAAATTTCCGCTCGTTCACGCGCCTTGGACCTGCCTCATAAAATTCTTCTCTCACGAATGCTAAACGTCTCACCGCATAAACGGAATTTACATCGATCCCTAAAGATTATTCAAATTTAGCAGATCAACCCTCGTCATTCACATCGTCTCTCAGACCCAGTGCGCTCGCTTTGAAGGCCGTCCCTTCTCGCACGACTTCACGTAACCTAAAACAACATCTCGCAACTGTGTTGGCCAGATCAATCTAGTTTGATTGCAGCATTCGTTTGACTCACATCACTAGAACGATTGAGTCGTTTAGCGGGACTTAAAATGCATGGGCAGGATATAATGCTCAAGATTAAGGTTGGTCTGTGGGCAAGTGAAGAGACGCGTCAGTCAACCAAGTTCGCCTCCCACTGATAACCACCACCCCCAATTGATCAGTCCGCCTTTGGGAGCCACTCCACCATTGCCAGCTATATTTTAGACAAATCTCTGGTCCTAGGCAACGGTCTCCAAGAAATATCGGGCAAGCCTCCTCAGTCCACGCCATGTTTGTGTCATCCCAATCGTTTGGCACGCAACCTAGCTTCGTTAGTTTCACCTCATCCCCNTTTTCAAGATTAAACTGTCATCAGGAACCCTCCCCCCCCCACACACACACACACACACACACACACACACAGTCACCAATGTTCTCCCAACCCAGTCAGTTTCATAATCAAACCCGATGTAAAGAGTACATGTATGTCAACACAACGGTAGTAAATAAACCAAAAGACATACGCGTGGAATGCAAATCGCTTAAAGTGATAATCTACATTTACTGCACCAAACATGTTAATAGACAAACTGACGCTGTTTTCTAAATCTGTCGAATTCGGATAACTGAATTCGCGTATTCGACGATTATTATATTTATTTATTGTTTCTCGAGATGTGTTACCTTTGGTGGTGACATTGAATGAAGCTGAGAACCCCTCGAATTGGCTTGCACTGTCAGATGTAAATGATATTTCAATCGATCCCGAGTCGACAGTTTTGGAAAACGGGACATCTTCTTGTCCGCATAACCTGCAGAGAAGAATGCACCTACATGTACACATGTGATGTCATTGAAGAGATGAAGTCCTCATTTACTAAGATGCAGTGATGAGATATGTGGATACGTAATCATAAAATCTTACTAAGTCCTATTTAGAAAATACATTTACATGTACATGTACATCTTATGTGTCCTGGAATATTTACATTTTGGCTTTCCGTACTAAGTGTAAGATTCGTAGTACACAAGCACAAGTCTTGAACACAGAAAAAGGCGAAAACCTTTACAGAAGCTTTTCTGTTATTGTATTTAGTTTTACATTTCAAAATTCTTGAATTTCAAATGCTTATTACGTATTAAGCTTTCCCTTAACTGAGTTCAGGCTAGTACATTGTAGCTTGTAAAAAACTTCGAATAACATACATGTAACTACAGAAACGATATTTTAAAAATATCTGTTGGCAATAACAGAATATTATTCGTAGTTCAATAATGGTAATTGTGACTACGATTGTTGTGCACTTACTTGTACTTTTGTTGGCCATTTCTCAAGATTTTCACCACGTCGTAATTGCATGAGTAAGAATGCTCCAGATGAAATTTGCTTTCGAATACGACGACAAGCTTGTGGTAGGCTGGTACAGTAAACTTCCATGAAATCGACGTGTCTGGAGGATAATTTGACGGAAAATTTGGCGACGAAAATCTGCCGCTTGATTGATTTCCAAATGTAACTTCTGTGGCTGAAACGATATGAAAAACACTCACTGTGGTGATGTATTTCAGACTGTGAATAGAACGCATTGTAGGGCTATCCGTTGTCTCAAACTCAGTAATTTACTGTACACGTATGTGTGTACGGTGCCTGTCTCGTTAGCCATAGTAAACACCAAGCCAATACTAACGGTGTGTGTGGTTTACTCATTTGCGATCTACCAAATGGTTACTAAGTTGCCGCATTCCAGGTACTCTGCGACAATCGTACTCAGCGGTTGCACTTCCTTGTACAATATGGCTCTCGGAGGTGCTAGAAAGCAGCCGACATAAATAACTTCGGCCTATTTTGTCGTCCAATACTTCCAGCTGCCTACATTTCTCAGGCCTCTAGCGTTGCTCGGGTATTTTCGATCAAGCTCGTCGATTGAGTCATCATGTCTCAATACTATGCATCAACAAGCTATTTTTCATTGGATCTGTGATACATGTAGCGATGCCACAGTCACACTTCGAACGCGTCATATCGGAAGAAAACAGAGAAAATATGGATATTGATGGGAGCAGCGTCGGTCTGGTGTCGATGTCAAAATCTCTAATTGCTGCACCGTCAAGAAAAGAATCACGTCTCGGTGGACCGACTTCAAAACCATGGGGTCCTGTAGATTAGCAAGTCATTGTAATGTGCATTTTGTCTGCCGATTTCAATTAGCTTTCTGACGTCTACGGCCACTACACGACGCATCGCAATCCTCGAACGATCCTTTGCTGAACGTTGTAGCGCTAGTTACCTACAGTGTATACCTATTTTTGTCGATGGAGGAGCATCAGTAATTCATCTTTGAAACATGATGGATCTGTCCTATCTGGCGGGAGAAGCCGAACATCTTCGATATGTTATTTTTAAATATTACACAGTAAGACACAATGCCAATACTAATCCGATGTACATGTACCGGGACACAAAAAAACGGAGACAAAGCGTGAATACTTTGGCCTGCCAATGGCCAATGTTGAAACAAATATCAGGCGATGGCTGGAGCAGCGTTGAATTTGGATTCCATGTAAATGGCGTTTTTAACGTTGAAAATATGATGACATGACATTTTAAGGGAGTAAATTTAACGTGAACATCGTGCAAAAATGTCCAAGTGTCATATTTTGAATAAAGTTGCAAATTCACTTGCTTAAAAACATGACCCCGTTTAATGTGTCGGTTCGATAAGAAGGCTGAAACCCTATGGTGTAAGAGGTACAGTAGGCGAATCAGTTGATTGAAGAGTGGTCGGTGCTTCAGGGGATGGGACCGCCCTCTGTGAGTCTCTTTTGCAAATTGTTATTATCACTCCTCCGCTTTGTTTCTTTTCAAAACCCCTTGAATATGGTGCTTTAAAGCCCGTGCCACACCTTCACCTAAAACCGTCTACAGATTCTTTGCCTGAGCATTTGGTTATGCAAAATCGCTCAAAACTGTCGCTGTCTTCCTTTCCACGCGTCATCTACAACTGTTTGAAATACCTGAGGGATTTTTTGAGGAGTTGAACATTCTCCACGTCTAAGTCAGACACGCAGAAAAAAACAACTCAGTACTATTTTTCAATAAAATATCCCGTGCGTTCAGTTTTTTACGAGGTCTATGTCTTCAAATTTAGTAAAACTACATCGCATGTTTTTTGTGCTAAAGCGAGTCCTGCCATATAACCTCCCAATAATTCTACGAGTTAGAAAGCAGGCTATTACCCAAAAAAGTTCCTTTGTTCAATGAGATGATAGGCATATACTGAAGGTTCACATGTAAATCAAAGTTCATCGCATAATCAACCTTTTTTCAAATTGAATGTTATTTAAAATAATAAATGCCATTCAAATATTTTGTAATTTAGTCAATGTTATGAAACAACAACTTGTTCTATGTTGCGCAAACTATATCGAACTACTATGGTGACTGGAAATGCGTTTGGGTAATAGGTACATTTTTCTTGTTATAATCATTGACGAGAACTAGAACGAAAGAAAACCCCGTTCTGCTTTGTAATCTCAGTAGAAATCCAGGATAATGTACTTCCAGCAGTAATAGAGACGCTGACCACTAGCTTTTTGCTGCGCAGTGACTGACCTATCGCCATGATCAGAACGCAGCATTCTTTACACACCGTCTGCGTTTCCAAGTCGCCATTTTACCCGAAAAACAATACGTTGTCGATAAAGCTTATTTTAGTCTATCAGTAGCGGATCTAGGATATCACAAGGGGTTCCCAACATTTTGTCTGTCAACATTTGCTGAAAGCACGATTGTAGATGCGCCAAAGTACCGAATAGAGGGAGGACGGGAGGGGGTTTGCCTCCTCCCGCCCAGGAAAATTTTCGGTTTTTTCCTCTAAAAATCAAGCATTTTCGTTTATTACCGAAGTATTTTCCAACAAAAAATACCCAAAAAGAAAGAAAAACACGGAGAAAGTGCCACACAGTATCACGGACTTAAAATCACGACCTGGCGCATAGAGCGCGCGTGACTCACCACTGCACCACCACGATTTAAAGTGTAAATTGCAAGGTCTAAGTATGTTAAATTGTAATAATATTTTCAAGATATTGTTAGTTGGATATATCTTCTTCCAATTATCATGTTATTGTGTCTGTAGTTACGTTAAAAAGCGAAAAAATCCGCGAAAAGTTGACCTTTGACACCGTGACATGGTGTTGGGGAACACAAACTAGATCAATATCCCACAATGCAGTTTACCGCCCATACAAAACAGTGGAAGACGAACAAGGAGCGTTCAATCTTGGCGTGATTTAGACATGGTACATCGGTGTGTGTGCGCCAACTGTGCTAACACCAGCCAGGTGGAAGGCGTGACCCTATTTAGGTTTCCCAAAGACAAGCATCTGGCCGCGAAATGGCACGTTTTCGTGTGCACTGCTCGTCATTG
>NMRA01000794.1:65694-122223 GCA_002633005.1 Phoronis australis
AGAGCGCCTGGGAGTGACCGGTAAAGCTACTGAACTTAAAATTAAAAAAGACCAAGTAGTAATTCGCGGTAGTATGATGCATATTTATAATATTCTTACCAGTCACTAACATTCTGTCGCAACTCCTGCGCACCTTCTGCCCGTTGATATTCACTGCACGAACCGGCTGGGGCTGGATCGTCGACAACCGGAGCAAGGGAAACGGTTCTACTAGAGAGAAGGTGTGAGCACAAATTCAACGGTTCCTATGGGGTCTGTCGCCTCCTCCTCCACATCCGAAACGTCAGAATCGTCTGAAAACTCCACCTGACCCTCCCTGTATCTTTCAAAATATTCTTCATCTACGCTGCTGTACTCACTGGGATCCATATTGTTTTCTTTGTGTTCCCCAACACCACGTCACAGATGTGTAACGAAGGAAAATGGCGCCGTTTCTATTTTCCGTTACAACAATGGCGTTACAACGCCACGGCAACAAATATGTAAATAACTTTTTATAGCGACGTACAATTCAGTTAATATTAAGAATATAGCAATAATAATTATAAACATGAATTTAGAGCATATTGTTGTTCAGATTGGTTGAGACCTTGCAATTTACACTTTAATTCTTAATTATATACCAACATACCTACTTGTTTATAGTCCAGAGCGTTTGCGCGCGAAACCTCCTTCTTTTTGTAATGCTTATTACATGATTTATATTTTGTGATATCAGTTCATAACAAATTTGCTGTATGTAAAGTAGTCTTCAATTGTCCAAAAGACCAAATCCGTTTTTGTGTTGGCAATAATGACGCGATTGCTTTGGAAATCGTCTTAAGATAAGGTGTGACAAAGAGAGAATTATGAGTTTCTGAGTGATTTACTGAGGCTTCGATTGAAATTCTTACCAGCAGCTTCTGTTTTTTATCAACACTCAGATTCCATTTTCTTTAAAAAGGGAGTAATTTTCTTCATTGCACAGTGGAGCGACGGAAACGGAGTCGTAGTGTCCAGCGCCACTGCCGGTCGCCTGGGATATCGCAGGAGAGCCTATACTTAGCCATAGTTCCGTTACGATTGCGCCGTGATTCGAACTTGAAACTTGAAATTGGATATGAAACCCCCCCCCCGCCCCCACCCCCCAAACACTTAAACTGCACACATTTACATCTTGTTTCAGGCGTAGAATTTTCATTACCGGGGTTAATTAATAAACTTATCATTTCCCGACGCTCTTGCTGTTTTATTTTTTGCAGCAGCAGCGGGGGGGGAGGGAGCGGGACCCATGGTCCCCTGCTAATCCACCTATATCTATAGCCCAAAAATTGTGCGATAAGGTAGAATGGTGAAACGCTCTTGCTATGGCGTGTGTACTTCTGACAGCCGTTATGCAGCTCGACAAAATATCCCCTCACTTTTTGGGCATTCCCTAAGAGAAAAGTGATGTCGAATGTGTAAACGATGGATCAAACTGTTTGGACGGCCACACGACACATGAGAACCTAAACTTAACAATGTTGCTGGATTACTCGAATATTAAATACAAATATAATTGTTCAAATATACGCACTATCAGTTTGGTTGCTATAGTGTAGGCCTATCTGATTTTGACTCCGGAGTTTCACTCGTCTGGGCTCCTTTGTTCCGGCATCTACTGGATCCCAGCACTAGTCTAGCCGTAGTCCCCGGAATTTGTTGTTTTTGAGTTTTTTTTTAATGTTTTTCATTTATTTCGACCTATAATGGACATCGTTTTGCTTCGTAGCAGAGGTACATTTTTTGTTATTCATATACTCGTGGCGTTCAACTGAATATCTCACCAAAATTGAGATTCGATCGGCGCATGCAGGGAGGGGCACCACTGAAATTAATGAATTCAGAGCCTCCTTCGAGCTGCCATCACGAAAATATAAACAATTGAATTACTTTTGGATGAGAACCTCTAGTATACACTACTCCTGTAGAGGTACGTTGAACTCATTCTGTACATGTTCAAACATGATACCTGGATGTATCAAGTCTTAAAAAACAATTGTAGTTATTTTTGTAAATGGCCATTTGTGCCATTGCACCAGACTTGTCATATGTTGAACCCAAACCACAGGTTTGTGATCACGCTACATGTACATGTACTTTTTAAATTAAATCAAAACATCCTTTATGCAATCAAACTACAAAAAAAATTCATCAGAAGGTTGGCCTAATTTAAACGTTTTAATGCTGCACTGAATTACGGCCAATTCCATTACTTAATTTTATTCAGGACACAGCCCTAGACCTAACGGTGCTAACTGTTTGAATAGCACAAGAGGAGCTTGTACTTCTGCTATGAACCCAACATTTATCAATCAAAATATTTCGCTGGAAGACTAGAAAATTATAAACAGTGCTATCGACTCGACTTACTTTACTAGGGAAATCTCATCAGTTGTGGCCTACTTTTCATTTGGCTTAATTTAGCAGACGACAGCATAAAAATATTGGCGGATCTTCACGGATTTTGTTCGAAATATCCTGAAATCTATGGCATCTTACAGATATCGCGACTGCATGGTACAAACCCAGCTTTACATGAACATTTTGCATCAGTGGCCTTGTCATTTTTCAGGTGAAGTGAACCCCGTGAAGGGTTCTTCGGATTTTCGCTGGTTCCGAAATACTTTTCCTTGAACACTTATTTTTCATCGTCACCTACACAAATTCCCAAATCATGAACGTACGATCCTCACTTGAAAAGCATCGGCTGTTGTCTTTGTCGAAGTGTTTTCGGAAAGTGCAAAAACAGTCATCGATTCCACCAGGAACGCCGTTTAGCGGCAGTGTATTTGCCTCTGACATCTTGTTTGTTTGTTTGTTTGTTTGTTTGTTTGTTTGTATGGTGTCACGTGACTTTTCTCAAGGGGGTGGAGCTTGTGTATCCGGGCGACAGACTTGTTCTTTGATGGTGTGATATTAAAGCCTAACTGCAACGGAGTTTGTTTATTTAGATGTACAGTATTAGGCTAACCAGACAGTCCCAGCAAAGCTTTAGTAAAATAAGAATAAAGCAAAGGTAAGCACGTCAAATGATAAGTGAAGCTGCCATTACGTGCCATGCTGCGTTATCGCGAGATCCCAGCACAAACAACAAAAGGTTGTATTGAATAGGGGTATGAATAGAACACCATTGCGTGCGGGTATTATTCGCAGCTGTTTGAATTAAAAAGTGATTTTCGCGGTGACGTAAACAATCGCAAGCTAGAACGCCTAGAACAGTTCGTTACACTTGGGGCACTAGTGGGCTTAGAGCATTGCTCTTTACATACTGTAGGAATCAAATTTACATACGTTACCGTTGGAGATAGGCTTGAAGGGCTAATCCACTTACGAGCTCAAGTGTCCAAAATGAAGTGCAGGTGCAAATCCTACATGTATGAAATGACATTTGAGCACGAATGAGGACTGTGGATTCCCGCAAGATGAGTTGAAAATTTCCTGTAATGTCGAGCTTAATCTCGTTTTGCTAGATAGACGAGGATGGGTTTGCATTCAAAAGCACTTAGTTATTCGTGTTTTTTCCTTGATGATTTCAACCATACACCTAGAATTCTAGTTATATCACCATTAGAGTTGGGTTAGTTAATAAAATTACTTGCAAAGTATCAAACTTATTGAATGGTCTCTGATATACAGATGAACAAATTCGTTTTCGGAAATGAAAAAATTGTGGTATTTGAAAAAAGCACTATAATCTTCTAGAAAAAATAATTATAATAACAGTACATCATGGAAGATTTGAAGTTTAATTATTACCGGAACACCGTGATGTCGGACATAATGCATGGACTATGAAATGGCATGCGCTCACGCTTGCGACTACATGAAGGTCACGTGGTTGGTCAGCTCAGATGTCTTTGAACAGAAACTTTAACTAAAATCGGGTTCACGTAAAACTAATAGGATTTCGGATAAAAATAAACCTCATTATCGCAGGATTATTTTCTTTGCAATTCTGTTAAACTATGTGCACTTTATTCCTACCCCATTGCCCCCCGCCTCCTCCTCATGAGTGTTAAGCACTGTTAGTTTATAATTAACACATTCTTAAGTATATTCGCGATATAACAAAAACAGATATTCATACCTACAACACTTACCGCTGCAAACCTGCCCAATAATACCCTGGACAATACAAAATGCTGCGCAGAAAAGAAATGTCCTCTGTGCTCGCCCTGAAGCCATTCCAATTTTAGACGAGTTATCCTCTTAGACGTTTTGACGCAAAATGGAGAAAGAGACAAATCAAACATTTGGTTAATAACTACCAGCAAGCAAGGCTCGCAAACTAATCAATGGACGACGGTCAAGCGGCGAATTGTATTGTCATGTTTAACATCACTTCAATGGCCAGACAGCTCATTGGGTAACTGGTATTTTATTGCAGAAGATGGACATTCAGAAAATCAATCATACAATTATTTTCGCTTTTCGCTCAATTAATATCATCAATAACTGATAATGCCATTTTACGGAGAGCGGAAACTTGTTTCGAACAGTCTTTCGCGCGGCGAAATCCTATCTGTGCTAGAGGCAAGAATTGTTAGTTTTTGTTGGCATTTACTTAATTTTCAACGAAGCGAAAAAAACAACCCAGTTTTTAGTATTTTAATTCTTGAATTATATATCTATCACGTAACTCAAGAGATATGAGAAAATCTGTTGTATATTTTCCGTCGATATTCTGACGCCTTTCGGAGCATTCGATGTGTGAATCTTTCCATTACGCCAAGGCCAAGAGCAAAACAGCATCCAAAAAAAGGGGAAGATAAGCACAAAAACATAATTCCGTTCTTTTAAGTCGAGTGGCCGTTACGGTATGTTTTTATTTGTTCATCTTCTCGAAATAAATTTGCAGCTGGGATGAGATAAATGATGCGAGACTTTCGTTGCTGATCGCTTGGCCAACCGTGCTTACATGGATTTTTGTTTACAATCCTTTTGCACCTTTCTGGATACAGAGCACAGAACCATGATTAAATTGATACGGGCGAGCGCTACTTTAATTGATGAGCGCAACGACATTCGGAAAAATCACAGTCAAGGTCCATATTTGGTGTCCACATTTAGTGAAAATGAAGCTTGTCATATAACTGTAAAAGCTGGGTTATTTTAAAGTACCATCATCCCAGGTTTGTAATCTAAAATATTTGTGCACAAGAACCACCGAATAAAATTTTATGACCTAATGTATCGCAGTTGTATAAAGGGGTACGTACACTGCAACTTGTGGTGACAGCAAATTTCTATCAAGCAAACATTCAAATGGTAGCTGTTAATTTAATAAGTTCTTGATCAAATTGAAGAAGTATCACATACTTAAGTAAGAAAAGTTATTTCCTTGCTGATCAAGTTGTTCTAGATGATGAAGCATTGCCATTCTCAACACAGTATAATGAGAACGTCTTCTCTTGCAATATGATTCTTACAAAAAGAAAACGACAAGTAACTAATTTTTGCAAAAACTTTATTGGTGCTATTTGCCAAGTTTTCAACACATTCACCAGTTAGTCAAATTAGTTAAAGGAATGCTAGGCACAGTGTTCAACTTGTAAACTGTAAAAAATGGTAATGGTTGCGGGGTACGTACACTACTCACAGCCAATCAACGTCAACTTTCACTAAGTTACAAATGTACGGAATGATCTCGAGTTTTGTGCTGCCGCTTCTAGTTTTTTGTTGCAAGATGTCTTGAGAGACACAGAACCTGCCTCTGCAACATCAGTTGTCACATGACGTGTCTTCTAGGATGCCACTAGCCAAGTCCTGTGTGGCATTTTATTGCCCACAAATTTAATAATGTCCATTGTTTTCTTGTCAGACTGGTTGAATTCTGGAAATATCAGTATTGTTCATGCAAACAGCAGTGTGTAAAAATTCTTGTGGGCAATACTTAATACCACAGAGAATGAAGGTACGCACACTACACAGGGGTACGTACACTACATTTCTATGACTTTTCAGGTTGTAAACAATTCTTAGAGTCTAATGGGAGTTTGTTTATTTATTAAATCTATTTAAAGAGAACAAATAAAAGGTACATCATAATTTTGTATATCTTTCTGTAATACTGTGGAAACAGGCAAATGTTAAAATATAGGGGTACGTACACTACGCAAATGCTATTACAGTACAGCCACTGCTACCTCACGCCTGGCCAGACCGGAGCACAACCGGAACGCAGGCGTGACAGAAATCAGTCACGGTCGCCTCACGCCTACTCTCCGGGTAGTCCTCACGCTTACCTCCGGTTTATTTCACGCTTTCCTCAGGCTTTCTTCACGCCCTCCGTATCTGTGGTAACCATGATAGGGCACCGGCTAACATGTACATTTTCTATTTACTACTTCAGAGCCAGTCCCATCAACGACATACATGTACAGCAACCACGGTTAGTAAATGCTGTACGAATATACGCGACCTTGTGTCCAGAGTCGTCTTTACATGGCTGTGGACTCCTGGAAGCTTGTCACAGCTGGATATAGTTAATTTTCCCTTAAAATAGCCTACGCATCTTGTGAAGTATTGTGTCACTCCGTAAATTTTTGCACCGCACTGACGTACAGAAAATTTCAATAGGCCGCCATTCTGACTTACCCATCCCTTACTGCAGGCAAATGTTTTGACTAAAAAGTCCTCAATCCGTAGCGCTGTTTAATTATTTGTAGCCCCCCCCCCCCCCNAGTACATGCGTTTCGACTGAGTTCACAGTATACCCGGGGTACTTCTTCACTAAATAATAATAGCAGTGATCTGTTTGACTCGTCAAATGCATGGGCACAATCAGTTTTCTCCGCATAAAGCCGGAATTTGGGATCAATGTGCTCAGAATTGACATGCTATGCTCCTTCATATGGTGAAGGCAATTGAATATTTCCGCCATGTACACGCGCGTTAAGATTCGTTATTAGTTTATAGAGAAACAAATAATTATATATAAGTGAAAAGTAGAGTCCACAGGTCTGTTTCCTGAAGTGACTTAAGATTTGAGCAGGAAATTTTGGTCTTTTGCTGAACGTGACGATTTCAAAAATATAAACCTCACATGATCAAAAGTCTATGAGAATACACACATCACTGCTAGTTACTGATATAATTTTAATAAATTACTTTTTCATCTGCGATGCAGGTAAACTCACGCCTGGCTCACGGCTGGCTTTCGCTTAGTTCACACCTAACTCACGGTAAGCTCCGGGTACAGTCACGCTTAGGCTCACGCCCGCTGTCACGGTTGATTCACGTCTCACTCTCTGGTCTGTCTTCGGTTACGGTCACGGGTGGCACGGAGAGACACCGGAGAGAGTCTAATAATTCAGTGGCTGTACTGTATATTACTCAAAGCAAATGCATTTGTAATTAACACCCTTTTAACCTACTGTAGCATTGTTAATGGAGGAAACTGTCTGTCACAAATGTTGCCTACTTACCGTTTAATATTTTTGCTTCATGGTATTTGTTTACATCAGGGTACGTACACTAAATTTCAGTGAAATGTCAGGTTTGTAACAAAGTACTAAGAATCTACTGAGAATTAGTTGATTTACTAAATCAATTCAAATAGAAAAAAATATAAACCACAGCCTTCATGTGCCTATCTGGGCACAAATTAAAATACGGTGGTACGTACGCAGCACAAATGCTAATATTTCACTCAAAACACATGTATTCGCAATAAATCCCCTTTTAACCTAACGTTTATTAGGAAGGAAACTGTCTATGACCAATGTTGCTTACTCACCAAGTGATATTTTAATTTCATAGCATTTGTTAACAAGGGGGTACGTACTGCATCACATGGTAACATAATGTTTCATGGAAATTTACTTTTCTTTTGTGATAATCAGCATCATGTTGTTATTTAAAAGGCAATAATTTGATTTGCAATGACCATTTGTGTTACTGAATTCCACATGGGAGCACGTACACTAAATTTTGTTAGCCTTTTTGGCCCATTTTCAACATACAGGTAGCAGAGTCCAGTCAATATCCAAATGGTTTGTTTAGATATTGAATAATTTGCTATGTTGCTTAGGCTAACAAATTTTGTAGTTCTGTTTAGTACAGAGTGTGAACTTTAGTTTACAACCTTCTTTACTGTAGGTGGGGTTTAGAAACTCAGAATTCACAAATTTCGTAACGAGTACCTGTTTTATGATGAACCCTACCATTTCTCAATGATTAAGCACAATCTGATGTAAGTGATTCTGAAAGTGACTCAAATTATTTCCAGTCATATCAAAGCAATTGCTTACTTAATAAAATAAATTTCTTTTCTACTGCTGACTGTTGAAAATTGTAATTTTTAAGATGGCCAATCGTAACGCTAAAAATGCATGAAATTCATAGACAAAAACATGCCCAAATTTCTCAAACATTGTCCGATGTTGATGATTCTTAATTTTAATTTGCACAACTAAATAACTCTTTGCATATGAGATTCAGTTACCAAAAAATTATTTTAGACCGTAACACGGTCAACACTCGAATGACGTATACATTTACATAGGAATCTTGGGCAGCTAGCCGTGTAGAGAATAATTTCCCAACCCAAGGATTGCGTATTCATTTGGTCCAAAGTCACCGACTTTTGTCAAACGTAATTAGTTTCTGCGTAGGCACAAGTAGCACTAGGTGGCTCGTTGCGAAATGCATTATCAAATCAAAAGCAATTTATTTATTTTGACGTGCAATACTAGATATTACCAATATTGATCGCCTCACTGGCATCCCACTATACAAGTATTATGTGTTGAGTTCTGTCAGTCAAGTTACTTATGAAATACCAATCCAATAGTTTTCTATTGTAGTCATGTAGCTTATAATCGTCTAGTAGCAATTTCAGACAGCACCTATGTGTGGTCCTAAACAGCAAAAGTTTGGAAAGGTGTGTACACTCGTCCGTGTTTTCATTTGTCGAATAAACGCCCATGGGCTTACCTACGGAAATTTTCGGTACCAATAGAAAACTGAGTCATTCTTCTTTTTAACAATATCACATTTTGGTCAACAAACGTCTGATATCTCCAGTTATTTTGATGCCAAAAAGGATGATTATGGTCTCAAAGTGAATGTTGCAAATTTCCCTGTTGTGTCAAGGAATGTCACCAACATTAATGACAACGCAAATGCAGTTGAGTACAGAGAGGTCATTCTGCAGCCAGTGGCATGCAATCCAGACTATTCACATTCTGGGACCTAATTCCATCTTTGAACATGGCAGTGCGCGTCCCCTCCGAGACAGGCTTGTGACAGACCAACTGCGCCACGCGGAAGTCCAGCAAATGGAATTGCCGCATGCTGTCCAGAATTGAACTCTATCGAACACCTTTGGGCGTGGGCACGTGACCAAAAAAGCGTTGTGACTGATCTAAGGTGCTTACTGACCCAGGAATAGAAAGTCGTAACACAGCGACAAGTCGTCAGGCTAAAAACAGCATGCGAAGATGTGTCGCTCTAGTGACTGCGAATGGTTTGTCAACACAATACTGAAAACTATCTATCAGTCAGACTATCACTGTTGGGCATCAGTCGGAATATCACTACAGTCTATCAGTCAGTTGTTCAATAGAGAAAGTGTAATCATGTTTCAAACTTGCAATAGTTTTTTGTTACCATGGAACCAGCACTGTAATTGTTACCAAGGGTTTAGATTAAAACCTACTATAGGACAAGAGTTTGATCTTTTGCGTTCTTAGTGGTTCACCAGTACTTTTACTTTTACTTGGTATACATTGCACTATTTGGCTACTCAGATAAAAAATGACCTAACATCAAACCTTTTATGTGTTAAGGAGATATGAAGATATCTTTCTGTTAAGAGAGTTTGGGAGCATTACAAACCCAAGATGGGATCATTTGTAGAGGTGAGGTATGTGTGTACAATACAGTGTTTCTCAGTTCAATCTGTAGAGGTGAAGTATGTGCGTACAACACAGTGTTTCTCAGTTCAATCTGTAGAGGTGAGGTATGTGCGTACAACACAGTGTTTCTCAGTTCAATCTGTAGAGGTGAGGTATGTGCGTACAACACAGTGTTTCTCAGTTCAATCTGTAGAGGTGAGGTATGTGTGTACAACAGTGTTTCTCAGTTCAATCCTGAAGTACCCTACATCAGAGTGCAACATTTGACAAGAAACACAGATTTTACAATTCAACAGGCTTGTTTATGTGTTATGAGATCTTTTCTTATTTTTGATTCGTTCTGAGAGTTGTGTAGTTATTCAGCGACAACACGTTTAGCCCAATTGACAATATCTTCTCAAGCGGCCATACGAAAAGTACCTGGAGTATACTTACCATTTTTTGCCGTTCATGAAATGAGTGGGTTTCTGGGATTAGCGATCTCACAAAAGACTACTTCTGTTAGATAATTCTCATATAACTGGTGTGAAAGTAAAATTGTCCCCTTGTATAAAACGTCCTACTTCCACTTTTTCCACGTTGTGGCCATTGAACCTGCAATCAAACATTTGCAAGTAGAACATTATATAAATCATGCTACAGAGATTGGTGACAGAGTGAGATGTCATCATGAGAGCTTGCAATATGCTCACATAGTGGAGAGTGTAATTATTTAATCTAATAACATTGGTCTTTCTCAAATATATGTGACTGGCATTTTAGAAACTGTACGTCGTGACGCATGTCAAATAATTATCTGTTGAGTATGTATCTGAATATGTCTCGCAGCAGAATCTAGTCACGTGACTATGTAAAGTACGCTGTACTAGTCAACAATAAATGAATAAATAACATCAAGAAAGAATTATGGATCTTTGAACCTCGACAATCAACCAATTAAAGATGGTGTTTGAAATAATTTACCCAGTAGAACAGAATGGGTATCAACCCAGCTGTTCTGGAACTTCATGCAATAGTCCGTATGTTAAGATTTCTCCCTCCACCGTTTGCGCATCTCCATCCAGCAGCCAGCTTCAGGGGAAAGTAGCAATGCTAGAAAAGAACCCCCTAGCATGGGCCTGTTTTAGCCAGGAAAACGTTTTCATGACCATTTTTCGCTGACCTAATCTCTCTAGATACGACTGCAAACGCTTGAGACCAGTTTTTGTTCAGCGGAAAATTTACCGTAAAGCACGTTTTACGCCAAAAGCAAATATGGAACTCCGCTTGTAGTTTGTAGTGCAGACCGAGTCTCAGTTCCCTTAGAAATGGACTGCAGCCAACCCCCTTTCATACTAAGACGATGGAAGTAAATGCGGATTTAGAGGAGGGCCAGGGGGAATGCCCCCCTCCCTAAAATTCTCCCAGGTTCCATTTGGCAGTTTGGGGTTGCAGATGGCCAAATTCCTGTTAATACATGTACTCTGGCCTGCCCCCTAAATCAAAATCCTGGATCTGCCCCTGAGAAGTGCTTTAAGTGATTAAAATGCATTCGGGTCAGACACATGCTGCCTTGCAATGCCATCAAGGTGAGTTTCCCTGATATGTTAACAATTGTGTCTGTCAATGCCCAAGGGACCAATTATTCCGACCAAAGATGTGAACAATATTGTGCATCCGTGCGCTGAGTAATGTACTAAACACGCCCACTCTGACCAGGGAGAGCATTTATTTCACCCAAAAAATGTGCAGCCGTGAATGGAGCAACATAGCAAAGCCTCCCAATCTGGCGAGGGTGACTTCTTGTTTAAAATCTGACTCCCTCACAAGACAGGTAGATTTAAAGTGCTATGCTGCAATTCTTGTGCAGATTGTCTGTTTGACGAAGTCACCTTCGTGTGACCATATTCTTGGATAATACTTTTAAAACTGCATACTACAGCAGCCATACTTCCAGAAAGTTCTGCTGTACGGACTCATGCTTAAACTCAAGACAGCATACGCGGGAACTTGGAATTGAATATTGGTAAGGCAATGAGGCAAATGTTTTGTTCATTGTGAACATTTTGGTAATCGTTGTCCTTACAATCTCCCATATACTCCTTTACAGCAAACGTGTGTCAAAGAATCGGGTGAATACGGGAATGGTTAATCAATTTATTCTTGGGTGAGATAAGTTGAAAAGAGGTCGGTCAAACTTTACATTGTTTTAAGGTGTAATTTAGTTTAGTGAATTGCAAGTCTTTAACAACATCAACGTAAAGTTGCCAAGTTTCACGACATATTCCAAGTTCACGCTTACGTGATCTTGCCATGATTTCAAGTTTACTCACTGCAGTTCTAGTGTTGAAGCGTTGCAAAGTGTTACTTGCTGAAATTACCCTCCGCATATCTGTCCGAAGACAAATGATAAAACCTATAAGTCTGACCGCAGAAAATGTGAACGAGATAATTTTGCAAGCTAAATAATGTTTCCACTGAAATTAGAAAAATCTTTCACTCATTGTTTGTATTTTACATTACCGGGCAATCACAAGTACTTTTCACTTGACAACCAATAATGATCATTTTAAGTGTAATTTCTGACATAGTGTAATTCTTATTCATCGTCTACAAATTTCAGGAATAAGAGTATTTTTGTTACAGCTTGCTACAATAACTTACTTTGGATACTTAAATCAGGCGGTGCGACAATACAAGTGCAGTCACGGAGAGAGGTTATTTCTTTTATTTGAAATTCAAAATTTTGGACTGGAGATGAATATTACATTTGCCTGCATACTATCAAATAGCAGTCCCTTATCTACATGGAGTACATACAGCATTGTTACCAAAGGAGGTCATTTTAATCTGAATTTTTCATGGTTCAATGAAGAATTTCGCGGAGTATAAAATTAGACGGAGAAGCTAATGAGTGAAATAAGTTAATCGGTGTAGTTTGACGTGGAAATGAATCCACTGGTAGAATTTAAGCCACTTCTGTTGCGGGTCTTGTAAAATTGTTTTTGATTGTGTTACACTTGGCAAAATGCTTTTTCTGTTATTTCATTTGCTTAGTGTAATTTAAGAAGTGCCTGCGTCCATGTAAACGGTAACATGTCCTTTTGATGCCGTGGTTCTCCCGAGGTCGTAGCGGTTGTAGCCAAGGTCATGTCACACAACCAAAACGTAATAAACCAAAATTACCAATAACTTGTACTCAAGTGCTTGGGAGTGTTTCAGAAAATATCAAAACAGTCAAACGTAGAGTCATCCATCCACCCTTTTGCTCCCGTTCACACAAAGCTCCATGCTATTTATATTTTATTATGCCTAAATGTTTTTTCTTAACATATCATAAACAAAACCAATGCAACTTCTGTTACACCTGTTGGACACAACTTGAATGATGCTCGTTAAAATCACTGAAATTATTTTTAGAACAAACCATCTTTAATATTTTTTTCTAAATGATGTCCTTGCAACATTGTATGTTCTTCCAAAACATTCAGAGAATAATATACAGAAATTCGTGAGGTCAGCATAAACTAGACTGGTCAGACCCTGAAAGCAGAGAAACAACACCATGGCAAATGTTAGGCATGCAGGCACTGTTTTCTGCATTTTCTTGAGTATTTTTAGATTGAAAATTATCTAAATTTTAATTTTGGGATCATAATTATGTCGTTTCCACGTTACGTTTGTCTTTCATTCACGCATATCTAACACTGTCACCTGCGTCTATCTTAGTACATGTACAAGTACCTGAATCTGATGTCCTTTATTCTCGGGTATTTATTATCATTTATCAACAATAATAATAAATACCTGCAAAAAGAAAAAAGAAGAAGCTGATGTCCTAGTTTGTGCGTGACTGGTGATGCTGCGTGCAGCACCCCTTGTGTCTCAACATACTTGAAAGTTGAATCCACATTAATACTCACGGATTACTCTCATAGCCACTGGCCTATTACGAACAAACCCATAGTGGCTGCGATGCTTAGAACAGAACGGAATGCCACCAACCCTTCTTCAAAACAAAAGTCTGAAAGCATGACGATTGATAGAATTGACTGAAGAATTTGATATGGCAACGAAGGCACTGACACAACGGGCAAAAACGACCTTGACATCAGCAATGTAACACAGAAGATGGCCCCTAAGACCACGACAGCGCCACCTACCTACACAGGAAACGACCTAGACAATACCAGCAATGAAAATGCGGAGTCCAAAACCACCTGAAATTATTGTAAAACCTGTTAAGATCTATCTACACGCCGATTTTGAGTCTGATTTCTCAAAGTACTAATTCCATAATTCAAAATGACCAGGTACTTTTAGTTTCACACATTTGCATTACCGTGTTCTTGCACCGGCAAACTCATAGGTTTACAATTTTGCAAACATAAATTTGATATGTCTGCGTACAAGCTGATTTATCTGGCAAAATCACGGTTCCACTGCCTCTATTACACCGTCGGGTGTCGCTGCATTTCCTCGATGTTGCCAACCTGGGACGTACGAGAGAGGAACGAATCCAGACGATGACAAGCAGGCTTTACACAAACCTATTTTTCTCTGTAGATAATACTTTTTTGCCCAGATTTATAACTAAACATTTCTTGAAAGGCAGGGACATGTTTTTCTGTCTCTTTGTAAATTTCAAGAAAGCCTTTAACCTGGTCTAGAGAATTGTCTTTAAACGTGACACGTCACGATACACATGTAACAATACAGGGAAACTGTTGAGAATGATCTGTGAAATGTCTTATAAAAGCTTTAAATGTCTAATCCTTGAATCAAACTTGAGCGATTTTTTAGTGTTTATTAGGAGCTCGTCAGTTGCCACTGGCTTCCTTTTTGATTGTTTCTCAATGATCTGAATATCAGCTACAATCAGCCAACTCGGCATTACGTAAGTGTGTGGATGCGTTAAATATGTATTGACTTTTGTTTGCTGAGGAATTCCTGAACTAATGCTTGCAAAAACTTTTAGTCATTACTGTGACCAAAGCAAAAATACTAGTTTATTGAATGTTTTTTTGAAATTTTGCGAAACTGCAAAATACAACCCCTATTCATATATATTACTGATGAAGGTTTTCGCTATATACCGGTAGATGTCATCTCTAATAACTCGAAAAACCTGTGGAATCAATTATTACAAATTCAAGGGCGTATTTTTTAAAATGATATTTACTTTCATGGATTATTTATCAAATTATTTTCGAAAACAGTGGTACAGAGTGTAAAAAGTTCTGTATTAAGCCTTGGGTTGTTTTGCATGAATTGAAAAAAGACCTCTGCTGCAGACTCGTCACCGTGCGCCGAGTGTGAGATTTTCGCATCATACAATTCAGAAACTCCACTGTTGCATTCAGTATTGTAAGCGTCGTTTTCAGATTCCGTGAATTAGTTGTACTATTGGATTAGTTGTACTAATGGATTAGTTGTACATGTACTATTGGATTAGTTTTGCTATTGGATTTTAAAAGCAACTCGATGTCTAAAACAATTCGAAATTGTGCACTGACTGTACACTGGTTATGTAATTATGATTTACCTGCCAACGCAATCGATTGTCTGCGTTTGGCAGATGCACACACACTCTCTCCGTAACAAATATTGCCTTCTGCTGTCAAGCTTGCAAGGGGATTCTGTTTAATGGTAAATATAACATGCGCGCTCCCAGCGCGCATGTTATATATTCCTGACGTTGTGGACCTTTTGCTATCAAAAAAGCGTGCGGACTAAAAAAAAAAACAAAAAAACAAGACCACCACTCGGAACGGAGTGCGCGTTTGCGCTTATTTAGTGGACTTTTGTCCCATTCTCTCGGACTTTTTGTCTCTCAGGGGCGGACCTTTTTGCCCACTTCGCCAAATGGGGGGGGCTCGTTCGAGCCTCCCCGAGACCATTTCCCCCTCCTGGGTGCGCGCATGCATAACCGTGCCATCTAATGCATTGTGACATCTGAAGCGAACTTAACGCCATACCTATAGAACTCTACTTATGAATGGCTCACTTGTCACCGCACACGCGATGCTGAGGATTGCACAGCTCATGATGGGTGGCCATTTGCAATCATTTGTTCCGGTGTTGTTTCTCGCTATGGAATAGGGACTATGGCTTGTTTGGAACAAAATATATGCAAGTTAAGAACTGTAACCACCGAAATTTTTTTCCGAGCACATTTTGGTTAGTTTTTGGAAAACTTTTGCGGTCTAATGGCTTCAAGTACACTGTATTGTCAAAACGGCGCATCATCTGCCAATCATTCGGTGATTCTGGAAACCGGATGTGTGTAGTACCGCTGCCCATGTGTAGCCCGGATGTGTGTAGTACCGCTGCCCATATGTAGCCCGGATGTGTGTAGTACCGCTGCCCATATGTAGCCCGGATGTGTGTAGTACCGCTGCCCATATGTAGCCTGTAAAAGCAACTTACAGCCAGCTGGATGTATTACAATCATATTCAAATGTTTAGAATTTACAATTTCAGGAACCTGAGCTCTGACACCATACCTAAATCACATACACAGTACATCACAAAAGGCACACATAATAACAGAAGTATTTCTGGGGCAATGAGATAAGTATCACCTTGTTTACTGTCACTGAAACTTTTGGGAGCACCGCCTTTTGGAAGCACCGCCTTTTGTGTGCACTCGTCTTTTGAAAGCATCGCCTTTTGGGCGGGTCGCCTTTTGGGAGCTCCGCCTTTTGGGAGCACCGCCTTTTGGGACCACCGCCTTTTGGCAGCACCGCCTTTTCCAAAACGAATTGCATGAAAAGTCTATCAGTAGAAAGTACTCCGTTAACCACTGAAGCTGTATGGTAACACAAGAAGAATTATCTTAATTCATAAATAATAATTATTTGGCATATCTTAAAAATTGAGCAAAGAGGCATAACAATTCCAAAAGAGTGCAATAATGGTACCTTCATGTTCTAATTTTCAGATTATTCAACCAATTTTATTTCCGCTTGAGAATGAAACAAGCATTTTTCGAAATAAGGGGGACTTTTTAATGCCTGTAGGTCAGTTACTTCACCAATGTTCTGTTGATTGTAGAGTTTTATTCCGAACATAGCAACGAAACGGGATAAAGACTCTCAACAAAAAGCGTCGTGTGCTTAATTAATTCTGCATATCGGAAAACTTGTTCCCGACGTACAGCCCACTAAATACATGTTACTTGCAATATCTCGTAATTTTAGGTCTAGTAGCAGTGTAAAATAGAAATGGGCCAGAGAGGTAGATATAAATGACATATGAAACCAACAGGGGACTAGTTTCAGTGATACGAATATTACTAACGGATGATGACAGAGCTTTTAGAATACGGATCCCTCACAGTTGCTGTGGTACTTATAAAAATAAATTGTCCTCTGCATTAATTTGGTGATATTGTTCTTCTCCTTGTATCAGGAGCACCTTAGATCATCCTAAAGACAGAATAAGTGAGGATAAGAAACGCCATTGTATTTATAGTATACCATGCCAAATCTATGAGTCTGTATACATCGGTGAGACTGGTCGTGGGTTCTCGATTCGACTAAATAAACCCAGGAAGGAGATGGATGATGTATCTCAGCCTGGGATCACAGGTACAGGGAGGAGATGGCCTCAGAGTACTAGTAACAAATCTACACTGACTGATCATGCTCCTGATTTTAGTTACATGTAGATGGTAAACTGGGATCCTGCAGTTGGGTCTAGCAGTATTCCAAGGTCTAGACGGACTAGAGAGTCAATCTGGGTCACGGGAAGTGGATGAGTGGTGAACAGGGACGATGAAAGTTATAATTGGTCCAGAATTTAGAACTGCGTGGTCACCACACCTCCTGGCTTCGAATTACGTCGAAAGGTGGCTGCTAATTGGAGCCAAAACTGCCAAGGGTAAATATGTTCTCACTGGAAGTGAAAAAATGTAATACTCAAATTTCAAGATCCAAAGTCTCTGTTCAGTTTTAAACCTCATCAGGGTGACTAAGTACGTATTTGAGTTCGTCGCGTTATTCATTATTCTTGGTATCGTGATTGTTGTTATTGTTGTCGTTGCTTCTGTTGTTGTTATTACTGTTGTTTTTATTAATACATCATGCGCGCACCCAGCCTAAAATTGGGGGCTCGAATTTTTGAGAATGACCTTTTACTAAGATTCAAGGTGTACGTTCAGATCTATGAATTGTGCATACGCCGAATTAAGATAGTTCCTGCCTTGTTGGTGAAATTTTGTCAGGTTTTGTACTATTTTTCGGAGTTTTTGTTTCTCTGCGGTGGATTTTTTTGCCTCTCCGAGCCCTCCCCCCCCTGGGTGCCCGCGTGCACGTGCAGCATTACCACCACCACCACCACCGATACCATTAGATATTCTTTTGATTGGGTTGTTCGGAATACTTCAGTGTTATATTAATTCTCCTAAAATTACAAAGTATCGATTTCATTTATGTCCATTCCACCTCATGTAATTCAGTTCGGAAAATGGCGGTTTAATGGCGGCCGTACTGCATATGTAATGGTAATCTGGTTCAGACGCATGTTTATGCCTGTACTTTAAATTTTGTCCGATTCAATTGCAACAATACCACGCAGGTGTATTAATTATGATCCACTGACCTGTGAGTATAAAAGTGCGGGGTTTTCTATGACACCAGTTACAGATAGCACACGTTAGATCATAGTTAATTGAAGAGAATTTATCATTGAGTAGGTACCCTAGTAGTGCAATTGTTCTTACCACTTTGGAGACCATTTTAAGTTACAAATGAATGTTTCACGACAAACTATGTCTTTAACAAATGTGCGGAAGAGAGTTAATGGTTTCGATCAATGTGCGAGAAATCGGCTATTCAAGTCGTGTTCCGGGATACGGAATAAACATTCAGTCATTGTGTCGACAAATTACTAATACGTTAAGAAGTCGCTAATCGACTTGCAAACAAACCCCGTCACATGAGCTCTTGCTAATCAATTGCAGGTTAAAGACCGGTCAGAGGTAAAATCGAATATTCGACATTAGTTTTCATCAAGTCTTATGAAAGAAACCCTGCCATGCGCAATCTGTTTGTTTTGGCCCCGTCAAATAAAAGCAAATGTACATAACCGAATTATAACTAGGTTTGAGGATCGTGCATAACTATTTGCTTTTGAAGTTATTGTCCGGCTATGGGACTCTGTAATCTTATTCAAATCCCCTCGAACTTCTAGTGATAACATGCCCCGAGTGGATACTCAACTACAGATTAGAGATTTAGTGGCCTCTATTCTAATTCGGATATCAAAAAACTAAGCTTTTTCAACTAGTAGAAGTATATATTTTCTGAAACAACACAGATTAGTTAATATTAAAATACTTTTTGTATTAATGTAGTATTATTATTTTCACATAAAAAATTAAGTCAATTTTTAAGAAAGGTACATTCATAGCAAAATAACCCATCATTCGATTTCAATGAAATTGTTTTTAAATGAAAACGTCACCATCAAAAACGCTGTAAGGAATTTTCGATTAGTCTTTTCGTTTGGTTTCTATGACAAATTAACTCGCAAAATGTAAGATATCTTTTAAAAAACGAAAGTCGTATTCGTCTTTGTTACATTACGCAAAAATAGGCATTTATATCGCAAATCCTAACAGCGTTTTTGAGACTGATGACTAAATATTAAATTTGGATTCAGCGAAATCCACTGAGCAGTTTTCGAGAACTCGTGTCCCTAAGTTCAAATGAAGTCGATTTGTTGAAGCCGAGAAAAAGCCGATTAAACTGGGACGAGTGGAAGTCTCAAAGTCTTCGGTTTATTATTTGGTGAAAGCTTGTTTTCGGTACACATAACCTATGCAAGCCTAAATATATTCGCTGTTTCAACATTCACTTGCAATGCCAACTGATTTTGCAATACGTTATCAACTTAAAAATCATTAAAAACGTACCGTTTCCCAGGTAATTCTTATTATTTTGCGACCTTTTGGCCTACATTTAAAGCAATAGGTCACAGCTCATTGTTATGCATATAGCCTGTACACGTCACGTGCTGGGAGACTGATGAGAAACCAAGTAAGAAATGGTAACAAAAATCGAATCGGTGGTTAAAACATGTCGTTAGCATGAGACCGAAACATTGAAATGCCAATTTATAAATTCAATGAAAAAATTAGGGTGAGGATTTATCTCCTGTCACAATTTGCTGTGTTCATGACCACAGAGGCCTGATGCGACAGTAGCATTCGTTCTCAACGCAAGTTGTTCTGTACCTGACGGAGATTCGATTTCATTGAAGGCCTTTTAACCTTTGACCTCGAATAAGCAGTAAACAAATATCCACGGAGTTGAGCGGTTCCAAGGTGAACTGTATTCCAATCTCAGCGGGTATTGACAAAAATATACACAGCATTCTGCGAGACAAATAGCAGTGCGTACGTTTTAAATGTTTAGGCAGGCCAGAGAATCAAGTTCAATGATTGTTTTACTCAGTTGGTTCGAGTATAGGCACAAGCCGTTGATTCCTAACATACAGTAGACGCAGCTTCAAATGTAAGCCCGGCGCCTAAATACTGGCGTCGGCGGTGAAAATTAAACATGGCGCTTCTCAGTGAAGGAATTTTTTTGAACTGGTGACATCTTAAAAACCCTAGAAGTATATACATTTTTGATAATTCAGTGACTTCTGTTTTTTTAAATACTAACTAAATATTGTCATTCCGTTTTCAACTAGTTTGCAAGTTGGTTTTGTAATATTGCAAGCTTCAATCCATTGCCATTTAAAAAATTCACGAAAGTGTGAAAACTTGAATATGAGACCCGAAGATTTGTCCCTTTAAGTGGTTGATAATATTCTATGGAACTCAGCCGCCTACCCATCACGTTTTTTTTTCTGACAGATCGTTGGGATTTAACCCAACGTGAAATACAAGCACATGTACGTGGAACTGATCTCTGGGATTACCGCTGGTACTCTTCAATGAACAGATATACTAGACAGTGGTAGAATTGATTTGTATTCAACATGTTGTCAATTGGACATCTAATACCACGGTGAAATTACCAGATTGGCGCAGAATTAATGAATGGAACAACTAATCGATTTACCATACCAAATAATCCCGTATACTACGATCAACGCGTGGCATTTGGTGTGCGATGATCATATACCTCCGTGAGCCCGACAAACATGTAATATAATGATTGGTTCGCAATCTGGAGAGCTGAACGAGCCGGAACACATGCGCCTCACATCGGCAGTTTCAGGTATCAGATGCGGCTAAAAATACGTCGTAGTCGTGCACTTTTTAAGTCTTGCTGAAAAGTTACCTTTGACAGTCGTGGTCAACGTTCCTCATATGACCTCGAAAGCCCACCGGGGCGCCTTCTGTCAACTCTGTGTTTAGGCGTAGAGTTGCAGAATTGGGTCCTCTCAATTATTATTTTGAAAAATGTTCTTTTGAAACCGGGGTTTATCGTAAACAAACGGCTAAAGGTCGGTGCATCAAAGCAGTCAGGTGATTTTAAATATATCTTTCTTATCATCCTTTTTCGAAAAAAGAGGAAACTGTGTCGCTAGTGAATAGTCTCATTTTCAATTTAATCAACAACCTATATCAAAAATAAATACAGAAATAGTTACTATTTGGCATTAAATCTAAAGAAAGAGATGGTAAAATATATTGTCTCAATGGGGTATCAAAACAAGTAAGAAGAAAGGATTTGTTTAATTAAAGTAAAAATTGAAGTGTACAGGTTTCTTTGCAAATGGAATGACCATTGGACTAACAAGGAAATACTGTACTAAGACAGTAGGCGCAACTTTCATTTTACGTCTGTGCCTAAGGAGCACAGCCCTGCTTCACGAATCTGCATGGTTACAATTATT
Organism: Phoronis australis; assembly: GCA_002633005.1. Taxonomy (NCBI): domain Eukaryota; kingdom Metazoa; phylum Phoronida; family Phoronidae; genus Phoronis; species Phoronis australis. The sequence goes on from NMRA01000794.1 coordinate 87,411, forward strand.
CGAAAAAATACTTGTTAGCTTTTTTCAAAAAATATTGCTTTCTTATTTTATATGTAGGCATGATTCGGGAATCAAGTGCTTAAATAGTACCAAAATTAAATTTCGAAACTATCTAACGTGTGTTGTGAATTTTGATATCAAAGCTGACAGTGATGTGCGATACCCTTTTTTCTTCATTTTAATCAAAAACTTCATCACACGGGTTTTAACTCAAGTGAGTTCCGTCGAAACTTAACCCCAAACAAACAACGCTCATTCAACGCGACTGAAATTATTTTTCAATTTGAATTTTACATGATTTTGAAGTTTAATTGTTGTTTTGATGGTGTTTCATCGTTTAAATGGCTGCTGCAGTGAGTGATAGCTACAGGTAGCTCGTGCATTACGGTTAAGCACTCAACTGCCGCCATTCGTAATGAAGCTTCCGAGGAAGCAACTCCAGTTTAAACATTTAGGAAAATTAACAGAAACATGATGCAAACGCTAACAAGGCTGGAAATTCGAAATGTTTCAATTTTTTAACTGATGAAACTTATCCTGTGTTGCCTAAATCGGTGAAAATAAAAGAAAAAAGCGTTCAATTAAGCAGAAGTGGACGAGTTAGCAACAAAAATACACGATTATAGCCAATTCAGTTTTCAAGCAGAAATCTTCTTTTCATTTAAAAAAGTGTTTTGCAGAACGAGTCTAAAATTATTTGTACATGTAAGTCAATATCTCGACCGCGACACAGCCGGCTTCACTATTCACCCTTGTCCTTACTCCAACTACCAAAGAGTCTACGGCTTTGGACCACTTGGAGACCGTCCCAGCTTGGAACTTGGTTCCTTAAGTTGATACAGTCAAGTATTCGCCTGGCACTTTCTATGTTATCTCACGCGATTAACCTCACCTGCATGTAAGGCAAGCTCAAAATATATTTCCCATCCGAGATAGGAATACGGTAGGACCAAATACTTCAACATGTAACGACAAATTACATAAATTAAAAAGAAAATCTTATCGACAAAACCTGGATTATAGCACCAAAATACATAAATATGATTGCCAAGTTATCAAAAATTTACATCATGTATTTTCAGCTCACATCATATTTAATAGTTCACATGCACGTTCAGTTTTTTTTATTATTACATTAACTTAAAACGCAATTATTAAAGTCATTATACAAGACAGGCGAATTCCGGTATTAACATTTATTCTGTAACACATACTAAAACTGGAGTTTCACATCAAAAGAATAACTTGCAAAATGTGAATTCCAGTCATTAGTTTACAATCCGGCCTCTATGGAGAGTCTCTGTAGCCTTTCGTGATGAGATGCTCACGATCGTCAACAGTGAGGTCTTCAGTCACCGAACCTTCTTTCCAGGGGTTAAGGTCAAATTTAGGGAATTCCATACAAGACTTCCGGTTATTTCTGAAATATGATTGGAAGTAGCTATAAACTCGCGTCCCTCAAAAATGAAATTCTATTTTAGTCGCCCACTGCTGTCACACGCGAAGTGAATTCCGCGCTTGGAAAGGAAGTATCATTCGCTGTTCCATGTCTCATCGTGAAGCGACAAATTTTAGAGCTCCGCGGATCTTTAACAATTGGGAGCTCTCATTTTTACCAAGCTTAAAGAAGCACCTCTTTTCCGAGTACATGACGCAGTTTTCTGCTGGGACAAATGTACAGCTGCACTTCTGAGTTGCACAACCTCTATATGTATCATATATTGATGTTTGGCAAAATCAAAAACAGGAAATGAATATCTGGGGTAAAGTAAATACATGCGTTGAGAAGGCAGCGTGCCCTTGTGGTGTGGACTGTTACATGTACATGTATATTGACCTTTGACCTCACTCCTGTATTTGAATACGATTTCCCAATGCAGGTTATGATTCCCGTTCACCTCTTCTTGTAATTTCCACAAGTCGGATGGGTGTCCGCAGTTTCACTCAAGGTCGTGATTTCCAAATCCAGAAGCACACATAAAAGTGGTTGTTCCTGGTGATCGGTGCACTGAGCCCTCATGAGCGGCCTGCGCACGCCTCGTACACATCGGGTATTCAATGACCTCATACTACGAAAATATCCTACATGTAGGTGTTTTAGAAGAGCCAAAGCATCATTAGCCCAGTTTAAATAAAATACTGACATCAGTTCCAGCTAACGAGCCTACACGCACCCGATTCATGACGTATTTAGTTAAATTACTCGCCTCAGCAGAAAATATAACAATGAAGGAACACGTGCTTACAAGTAGTGAAACTAAAAACGTTGTGCACAGAAGTGGGCAAAGGGTTTCTCGTGGTGCCCATTCTGAGCACAGGATTTTACGTATTCAAATAAAGCCTGATTGTGACAATTTCACACGTTTTAACTGTAACACCAGCTGTTGGACTCATGCTTGAAGGAATTGCAAACCTCACGTATTTTTGTTCATGATATTTTTAGTTTGTGTCGATGAAGGAATTTGCAAAATATAGTTCCTGAGAATGGCAATGGTCTTATTAGCTTGACACGGGTGCGTGGACAACTACTGGATGTAAGAGCAGGCGCATCCAATGTTCAGGAAAACTACCGTGACACTGGGCGTAGCAAAACACGGTACTTACACTGACTTGGTTTTAGAAGTTTCCGGTTGATTCTAGGACTTATATCCAGCTTTCTGCCGCTGGAGTTGCAGCCCATAAAAGAGCAGTAAATTTTTGCTTGTTATGGCGCGAAAGCGAGAATCGATTAACGGGTGTCTTTGCGGCATCGTCGTTGAATTAGATTTAAGTGCCGCTGTGTAATAGGGCAAACAATAATTCTATCTGGGATCGTCCGCTATTCACGAAGTAGATGAAAAGCTCTACATTCCACGCTTTTTTATGGACGCCGCAATATGGTAATGATAAGACACGTGGCACATTTCACAATGCGTGACCGTTAGAACATCTACTTTGTCAAAGTCAATATAGATTAAACACGGAAAAATCAAAACTTTAGTAAAACTCGTAAAAAATGTGTCTTCATCCAATTCCAATTAATTCAGACTCGATCGGAAATGGTAGACCACATGACTCACTAACTTTAATTAAAGTGTTAAAGATATCTGTATGGTTACCACTGGATACGTGTTTTAATAAGGACGACACCATAGCTTTCCATCAGTGCATTAGTTTGGGTTTGATATACACCGAAATTTTCACTAGCGTCAATACATACATATACTGAAATGGACAATTACTCACCCAGGAACATTGTTCATCTTAAATGGATTGGGTTGGATTTCATCCACAAGCATCGAATCACAAAGTATTGAGGAGAACGAGATCTTGCGAAGTGAAGCCAGTTGCTCTGAAAGCAGCAGTTAATGTCCGTGGTCTCAAAATAATAGCACATCATTGTAAACGGTCTACAACACAATACACCAATAAAATACATCAATTTATAATTATTATTATTATTATTATTATTATTGTTATTATTATTATTATTACCATTATCATTATTATTATCATTATTGTTATTATCATTACTGTTATTATTATTATTATTATTATTATTATTATTATTATTATTATTAATGTCATCTCGTCATCAATCCCTATTTGTAATATCATAATAGATATTAAAGTGGATGGAACTGCAGGAAGGAGATACTTCTGTATCAGTTGTCTCACCTCTTGAAAATCTCGCATAGGCTTTGTGTGTCTCGTACCAGAATCGATCGCCATATCTCAGGTGCTTGAATTGTTTTCCCAGAATGCATTGAAGTGTCGGACCCATCAGAGCGCCAGGAAGACTTTTCTCAGAGATGGCGCCAGTGAAGGGGTCGATGTCCTCCACGGAACTAAGGTACGCGTGGAAACAAAGATAAAATCACGCCCTTGTATAAATATGTCGATTTCAAGGAGACAAAAGTTCAAGCGTGTTTTGTACTACTTTCTATTCCCAAGATCAATACGCTACAACTTTACAATAAACACAATAGATGTCACTCTCAAACTTACACCATCATCAACTTCATCGTCGTCATCGTTAATGGCGTCATAAGTGGGGTGGACATCATCACTGTCATCGCGAAACATACGACGATAATGACGTCACCGTTGATGCGCTGATTTTCAAGAGTTTATCTACGGCGACGCTGTCGTTTAGCCGACAAGTGCCCGACAATGCGTTTAGAAATGCATAAATTGTTGGACGGTTGTCGGATTCTAAACATCCAGATACATCGCAGAAAAGTCTTTGAGGTGTAAGCAATGACGTGTTGCTTCCATACCCTATAATTGAAAGCGCATATCCACTGCAACACGTATTTTGGGTCCGAGTACAACACAGAAAACACCCAAGACTGAATACGAGACTCAAAATGCATCAAATAATTAGATCGGCACATCTTCCCGAGCAACTAAGTCTTAGGCACTGCCATGAACCTGAAACGAAACTCCACCAATTAAATCGTACATTATGAATCAGCTAACACGCTCACAAGGTATTTGTGAAGTTGCTGGATGTTTTAAGATCCGACAACCAGGTTTTTTACAAAACTAGACCAGAGCTGTATATGAAATCCCACCAATTGTCGAGATGACATCATACAGTTCTAGCAAAAAGAGACCTGTACTGAGTCTGAATTTCCAGCCATTTATACTTTGAGCAACTCGGCACCCCTTCTTTTCTGACCTTTAATTTCAAGCACGTTGGGTTCAACTTTTGTTGCTTATACAGTAAATATACAAGGTAATCTACACTACAGCACATGTGGACACGCACGTGAAACACGCCATTCTTTCGTGTCATGCCACGAATTGTACAATGACACTAACCTCAAAATCCAACTGATTCCCGATGGTTTGGTCATTGGCAAAACTATGTTGCAAATCCAACATAATTAATGTCGAACATACTTATTTTAATATTATTATTATTAAGTAAACAAATGTTTTAGGTTGAAAAAGTAGTACTTGTTTCTCAAATTTCAAAAACTATTCGAGACAGCGCTTTGCATGAGCTATTCAAATATGATATAAGCAAACTTTCAAAACTAAAATTAAAAAATACTTTTAGCCCCCCCCCCCCTATGTGATTATGATGCGTGCCACTTTCTAGGAAACGAAAACATAAGCAGCATGAGAGGATTTGATTAACCACAAGAGAATGGTCATTTTTTTATCTAAACCGACAGTCTGCCAATCTTGACCGGTAAGGGTGTCATCGAAGGATTCATTTCCTGTGTCGTTCATCGACTGACGACAAAACCGATCAGACATCAAATTTCATTGTTACGTTCACCTTGTGTCCGTCTGTCGTTCATGCACACACAGATTCATCTGTAGTTCCCTTGGTAACATTCGCTGTTTGTCTGCTCATTCGTTTCCATCCTGCCCCACCCCCTTCTACCCATAATTTCAACCTGAAGTACTTGTCTCCCATACCCCGGACCATTCACCTCACAGACAGCCAAAACACTTACACGTAAGCCTTCTTTAATAGCTCTATTACTTCAGGCTCGTGAGTCGATGCCAAATCCGAGAAGTTGTTCGCTGGCTTCAGCCATAAGTCGCCCGGACCATATTTCCCTGGTATAACATCAATGTTTCAGGCAATTACATCACTGAAGCAATTTCAATTTTTGAAACGTTATTTTTTGAAAATCAAGTTTGCAAAGCACAGGGCGTCAAAATGAGAATACTTCAAATAGATAGGTTAGATTTGTTTGTCAAATAGTTATGTAATGTCATCCAAGAAGTGAAAAAATCGTCAAAACATGAACTGAGAATAAAACTCTATTGCCTTACTGTTCCCTCAGCTTTTAGCTCTTTCTAAACCTAAATACCTTGAACACCAGACATTCACGTACCTCGGCAAAATCTTCTAAAAATGTTGTACGGTGGAATTCCATGGTCACGTCCACGTTGTATATTCAAAGCGGCAAGATCCATGCCCAAGTCGCTAGTTTTGAACAGGTTCTCTGTCACCTGGAATCAACACAGGATGGCGCTCCCGTTTACAAATGTGTTTTTGAAGTTTAAGGCAAACACATTTTACAATGGAAATTTCAGCGTAACAAGCGTTGCGTTCTGTGGAAGGCGAGCTGAAAATCCAACATGGAGTTGACCGTTATCTGAGCATGATCGAACTTCAGTCGTACTACATCTCATATGGGCTTCAAACTATTGGAGAAATATTGGACGTATGACTGAAATTTGCAAATGCGCAGACAACTTTCTGATATCCTAGAGTAATTTAGAGAATAGGAAAATACATGTATCAGGGCTAAGTTTAATGGCGAATGGGGAGTATGCATTTGAACACCATCACACTTTTGTCTTTCAAGAAATCCTTAAAGTAAGTCAGTGTGCACTATCGGGAACGAAAACACGTGGGGGGGGGCTGCTCAGGGCACACAGTTTCCCCCGAAGACATTTGTACCAGGAAGGGGTTTTATTGGAACCTGTTGAAATTTCTTTTTCCAGGAATCAAAAACTCTGTTCTGCAAGGATAAGAAAATGAATAGTAACACAGCTGACTGACTTTGAGAGAACACCGTTCTTTAGTTTTGGCAAAAAGGGCACGCAGGTGTCCAGGCAGGCAGGTGTCGCGGCATGTTCATCATGTGCTGTTTGTATGTCTATTACTGTGGCGATTGTATTGATTTTAAACATGAGATCCAGTTTATGAATGGAAGGTGAATTCTCTACCTCCCTCCCCATTCTATCTTTTGTGTACGCAGGGAAAATATGCATCCGACATTGCTTTGCGATGAGCGGGGATGGAGTGCAATTTAGGCCAAATATAGGTGTGGGTAGAATTTCTTTCCCAACCGATCACACAGGAATTCCATTCAAGATACTGGCTATTTCATCGTCAACCCCAGGTGCCACCACTTTTATAATTCGCGTTACTATTGTTTCACCAGAGAATGGCTTACGTCTTCTGTAAAGTGCCGTCCACACATAGTCTTACTCTCGAACACGTTACACGTTCGAGTGCTGCGCGGACGCTATTAAAGATATTGCAAATTGTCCCATATGTGACAACTCTAACTTAACAAGGTTGGGCAACTTGTTTTAGGGTGACTTCAGCCATTTCTAACCGGTGTTTGGTTGCAAACTAGGACCAAGGCAGAAGTAATCGTCAGTTGTGGTTGCATAATGATATGCCTTCTTGGAACTCTGCATTCGCATCAGCGGTCCATGGTACTGCAAATACATGTAGATACAACTTCCTCCTACATGTAGCTATCGGATGTGCCTGTATGGATGCTCCACTTCAGAAAGATACACATCGTTCTCAGAAAACCAATGCCCTGGTGTTCAAATTTCAGCGCACTTTCGTTAACACTGTGACGTGCCCTGTAAGCGCTTGACAAAGACGAAATCAGTTGACGTGCAACTTGTTGATTAAAACAGTTTTTATGACTGTTTCTAATCTTTTTTCATTGCGAAACCCTGAAAAAGGGAACAATGCAGCTGTACAAGCGATTGCTTCGTTGGTCTCTACACGATCTACATAAACATTGACAACACTTTGCGAAACAGCACTTTTCATTGGTAATGTCGGATGGTAGAGATCTTCATACGAGATGAGACGAAGTAGGAGTCAAGGAAACCACAAGCGAGCAGACAACTCATTCACTAGAAACAGACAACCAAACCAGAGACCAGATACCATTAGCATGTTTACATTAGAAGCATTCAACTAACCTCTTTCGTCATCCTATGATCCATTTTAGATATGGTTGTATTCAGTAGTCCCACAAGGTATTCATCAGAGCATCGAGCGTCACGGAAGGCACCCGGACTAAAGAAGGTGTCACTCAAATCGATCTTGACGTTTGCAGGAACGTATTTAGAATTTAGGCGCTTGTAGTCTGGTCGAATCATTGAGTGGCCGAATCGGAAGAAGGCTGTTGCAAAACTGTTGCGTATACCTGCGTCTATCGTGCAGTCGTACCTACACATGAGAAATAATGAATGTATGACACAAAAAACGTCATTCTGGAGAAATCATAGCATGTAATTGTACGGAAAGCAAACAGGTGACACGAACGTTTAATGGATAAGGACTTATGGGATTGTTTTCTTCTCCGCGACTCAACGTCTTTTGGTTACATCTAAATGCCAATCAACTCTAGTATTTGATTTCGAATATATTGAATGGAAAGTCAAAATTAACCCAATGTTTCAGACGACGGATAAAGACTGAGATTGCTGTCTTCTTTTTTTTGCAAAGTTGAATTTGCTAAATATAATCAAGCAAGCTGAGGATTAGGTTGAGGCGAACACGCGTATATTCCTTGGACTATCACTAACCGCATACAATATCGATAAGGATACCTACTCTGTAAAATAGCCTTTACTCTCCAGATCTAAATTAAACGTTGCCATACTCGATCCAAAGAGTATAGGCAGCCACTCCCCGTAAGTGATCTGCTGAACAAATGCCCCCATTATCTTCCTGGTCTCTTGATAAATCTTCTCGTCGTCCCAGTTTGGATTCAGCTGCTTTAGATCGGTGGCGATCTTGTTGTGATATCTCAGGAACACTGTGTGCATGGCTCGGAGACTCGCTTGCTCGTTTGCTCTGACGTCACCTGTCAAAGATTATCAACCAAATGAACTGGAAGGGATAGTATTTAAGTCAAAGTAACCTTCTGTGGACATTTTTGATTTGAAAATTATTGATCTGAAAATCATTAATAAATAACAAAACACAGGGACATCAATGTAAAGAAGATTTTTTAAGTTGCAAAAACTTGGCAGTTATCATATTGCAGGTTGTAGGGATCGTTTGTGTTCATAAGTTATCACATGCTAGTTTGCTCATCAATTTCTCAGAAGAAATTGTGAAGACTTTGCTTTTACACTAGGGAGCGCATTGTAGACTTAATTTCTTACAGGAAAGCAATATCTTGCAAGATCAAGTTAATGTGAGATCTTTTCGCAAGTATAATACAGAGTTTACTAAACTACAAATCAAAATGGCTGCCACTGACGTGATTGGTGGAAGACCGTGAAGTGTTGATCTCTGGGATTGAATTTATTGCTTCGATTCTGTAAATGAGTAGAACTGGTTATCATTGCAATGGTTGTATTATATTTTAGCTTGGAACATCCAAATATCCAGAGAGGCTCACTAAATGTGCTACTGGCATGAATTCACACGTACCTCAAATTGCTTATTTTGCGTAAAGCGTTGTTTATAGACTCATACGTGGGCGGCGCACTATAGGTCTATGGGGGGCAAAGAGTGTCGAATTCAGAGGGGGGCAAGGGGGTCATGCCCCTCCCCCTATAATTCACCAAACATTACATTTGGCAGTTCGGGGATGCGAATGCCTAACGGTCAAAATCCTGGCAAATACTCTGTCCTCCCCCCTTACTCAAAAACCTGGATCCAACTTCCACTTTTCTCAGTGCTGCGCTCCCCATGGTCTATGGGCAGTGCACCACAGGGGCGCTGGGGTGGGGGCTGTAGCGTCCCACTTTTTTCAGTGGTGCGCCGCCCATGGCATAGACATCACTGTATTCATAGTTTACATGTTTCTCAAACTACTTACCAGCGAATATACAGCGGGAGTGGGCAAAGTGTGCGTCTAAGGGACATCCTTGCTTGTTTTCCATATCCTTGGGTGGCTCCAGACCATGGCTGGACATTTTCATCAAACCGTTCTCCTTTTTCCGAAGACTGTCTGCCACTTTCTCTGACGAGCCGTATATCATAGACCCATCGATAAACGAAGTAATTTCGTTGATCTGTTCTCGATAACCTGTTAAACGTTTGAAATATGCAAGATAAATTGACGAGCATTGTCATTCGCATTGCTTATGGTGCTTTTTTTAACTCGGTAAAACTCGGTATTTGAACCTCACTTCACTGAACGCCTCAGAAGCGTGGTGGGTTGATAAAGCGCAGCATCTCCAAGGTTTGTGTGAATTCGATCAGGCATTTCTGAGATGTGGAGATGCACGGTACATGTTTGCATTTGTTTTTGGTAAAATCCTGAGCACGACCTTTGACGTTTACCTGTACAGTCTGTTCTCCACCTGTGTCACGTGATTGAATAATGTGAACTTTTGCCTTGAGAATGGTTTACAGTGAATAACCGGAAACGTCGGATCAACATGTTATTGTTTACTTACGCGCTATTTTTTTAGATGTAATGCTCTTGGTTTTCTCAAATTTGGACATTTCTTTTGCAATATGCAAGACATCAAAGTATTTTAAACAACTATTTTCCATAAGTACAACATGACAATTTAAATATCAAGTAAGTTCACTGCATTGAAATATGTCATAGCAATTTCAATAGTCGCACCGTCAAGGCATTTAGCAGAAAGGGTCACTTTGATATACTGTAGGAAAAATAGCGAACCGTTTTATTGAGCATACCCCACCCATTTCACACTGTTCATTTTTAGACTACATGTATGGGAGAGGTAAAATACTTATTTGAATTGATGGAGATGCAATTCTGGGAATTGACACAACTGCGCAAAGCCAGGTACTTCAGAATGAACTAAACTCACCTAAAGTACATTTGACATTAGGCGAAGGTACTGAACGAGCAAAGTTCATACACGTGAAGTTGAATGGTCCGTAATGGGGATCATCTTTAGCGATGTGTATCGGAAAACATTCCGGTCTGAAAAAAAGGATTGGGGTTATATCGAAATCTCATAGAGTTGCTTTCAATGCACCATTACTTTAGTTTGTCCATGCTAAAGAATCCAATATCTGTTTTACACAGAAATTGCGACAAGAACATCAAGACGGAAGACGTTCAAGTACACGTACATGTAGCATCGCGGCGACTGATCACGTGGGACAGGATATACATGTAAGGGGCTTCTAGAGGACGAGTACCATCGCGTTTAAAAAGAGACAGTACTCCTGTAAAATGGTGTTTTCTTTGCACGGCTTCAAAATGTCACCCTATGCTACGTGACCTGGTACAGAGAGCTCGCGATAGGAGTCGCTGGTCGCAGGAAGTCAGTCCCCATGTCTTTCCTATATCCCGCACTTGTGTGTAATCCGAAAGGATGTCATGGGCTAGAAATAATAACACATCAAACCTATCCTAATAACGAATCTCAATAAGAACAGAAGTTTTCACACAGTGGGAAGTGGTATCACGGCACTACTAAATAAATGCACCTCTATTTTAGTGGCAGACTTCGTTTAATATAGAGCACGCATCCGTGCAAACGCCAAGGCGATACTTTTTCTACATTGGAATTAGATTTTTATATGTGTGTGTGCGTTTGTGTGTGTGGGTGTGTGTGTGTGTGTGTGTGTGTGTGTGTGTGTGTGTGCGGGTGTGTGCGTGTGTGTGTGTGTGTGTGTGTGTGTGTGTGTGTGTGTGTGTGTGTGTGTGTGTGTGTGTGTGTGTGTGTGTGTGTGCGTGCGCTCGTGCGTGCGGACATGTACTTGTGCCTGTGTGTCTGTGTGCATATATGTGTAACTGTAAGTGTGTTTGCGTGACTGTGTGCGTCCTCACGCCATAAGGAAATAGACGCATGGTGTGCAATATCTCCGCATGTTAACGACATGCCGTAAACACTACGCGAGGCAGGGGAGCATCGTAACCTGTACCTGGTAGCCACAGCTTCGGCTAGTGCTTCTTGGCCGGCGTTTAAGTTCTCTGGACAGCACTGGACGGTGGAGTCATCCTCACCTGGGGGGTCACAAAAAAACAGATCAATGCCTACTTTTGAAGGTACACCCGTTAGGGAACAGTTCGCCTACACTGTTAAGCTCATGGGGCAAATGCATTGATCAAAAACTTAAAAAGGATGTTGAGAGAGAACTGGCGAGAGGTAAATAAAAACGCATAGACTTGCAGTGGAATGATGGTGATAGAAGAGTTGCGAATGAACAATGAGTTTTATACAAAAGCACTGTGTTACTGAATTTTCGAAGGTTGGATAAGTGGGCAATTAGTCACACCGGTCATGGGAACTAGCATACAGATGTATGGATGTCAATTATTTCTCTTATCACCTGTGGAGAGTTTTGTTCAAATCCTGGAGCACGGTGATACATTGGGTGCACGGTATGATTCTGGAAGGTTGGCCAATACATTTTTGAAATGCGTTCATTCAAACTATTTTTACATCATCGTGGTTGGAAAAAATATTAGATAATACCTTCATTCCGCCTCTGCTGCTATGAAAAATCTATGGTGCGACTGATTTCCCACAATGTGTTGTACTCCACTGTTTGTACTCTTGTCTACCTGCTGCGACTGTTCTTATCGTTTCTAGCATGCTCGTTTTACCACTTGCCTGATGATGAAACACGCGGTGTATCTAATATTTCAATGTATTGTTTGTGACGCATATTAGCAATTTACTTCATAACCGTGGACCTGATGATCGAAAGCTGCAGCGAGATTAAACGTGAGCTTCCGTGAAGCCTGTATCCAACTGAAAATATAGCTGTATTTTAATCAAATTTCAGATAACGAAGGTCTGCCACCTAGTTATAGTTACATTGAGTTCGTAATGTCTAGAGAGTCATTGGGGTGTTCAAACCTTCGTAAGGCCTTTCCTAAACCAACTATATATATATTTATTACTTCTTCCTATTAATATCATCAGAAGTAAAACACTCCACTACAGCAACTGCAACTGCTGCTGCCGCTACTGTGATTGCTGTTATTTTGACAGCAGATCCTGTTGTTGTTGCTGCAACCGCTGATGGTACTGTTGCGTTGATTGCTGCTATTTTGACCGACACTACTGCTGTTGTCGTTGCTGCTGCTGGGGGCTGTTGTGATCGCTGCTACTTTCACAGATGCCGCAGCTGCTGCTGCTGCTGCTGCTGTTGCTACTTCTGCTGCTGCAACAGCACTAATGTCGTGGTTGTGCGACGCTATAGTGACTATTACCGTGGATGATAGGTGTAAGGTTGATGTCATGATCCAGGAACTGACCCCACTGCATAAACATGGCGGTGATATCTGTCGATTCGTGTTCCTCCGTCGAGTCGAGATGCACAGTGTAGCTGACCTCACGGGCATTGGGTAATGTCCACCCTACGTGACTTTTGGTGCGAGGTGTATCCAAGACTAAACAGTTAATGGCGAGAATTAGCAGTGTTACTAGATAACTAACCATTCTTGGAACGGGGAAAACGCCTTACTGGCTGGTAATTGGGTGCACGTAGTTCACCCGATTTCGTTGATGAAACGGGACTTGAACTCTGGAACTGATAGGCAAATTTCGGTGACATTGTTCCGCAAACCTTTATCTGTAAGTTTACTTCACATTTTAGAAAGGATGCATCATTATGTTTCTGAAGTGGTGCACATTTTTGACGCCAGACGTAGTACCAGGGTACATTACTCCGATCTGTTTAGGCAAAGCAAAAACGATTTAAGTGTAGTGTCTATAACATGTTCACATATTTCAACTTCAACGGAATTACGCTACTCACTGTTGTCGTAGAAGGGAGCAATAAAACGTGGAAATGGCGTGTGAGCAGCGCCCCACAGTGGCCACTCTTCGTTATTACACCTCCCATCAAATCGTCGGTAAGTAGACGTTTTGTAGTTTGCTGAACAGTCCGCTTTTACGTATTCAATACCAGGAAATGGGCAAGTTTTCAACTGGACTGGACGCAACTCAAACATTTGAAGTTGGAGACACTGGTTGGGGTTTAGCATTGCCCTGTAAAGAAAGACGTTAACACAAGCGTAACGTAACTGTACGAATGAAGTTTACACAACTTTTTGACAATCGATGCACGTATCTTCCGGTAGCAAGCAGATTCTTACAGAATTATCGAATCTTAGTGAAATTTAAATCAAACAACTGGCCAAATCTTCATCTGCCAAACAATTGCCCTCGGTGATGCTCCGAAGAATGTTTAGCCGCTGAGTCTCGTTGTAACAATGCGGAGGAATGTGCAATGACTCTTGATATGGGTAATAGTAGAACAGTGTTTACAAACGTTTGGTTAAATATCCAAGTACATTTAGGGCTAAATGAGGTTGCAAGCTTCAAAGGAGAAAATAAGCAACGACGAATCTTCAATCTGATGTCAAGTATTGAACTTTGCTTAATCCATGTGTAACTCGAAGTGTTAAGAAAACGAAGAACTCCGACCAAAGGATGACAAAAAAACAACCTGACACTGGAGTTTCAATATTGAATCAATAACGTACGCCATTGCCGCTGACTTGGCAAGCTCCTCCAACATCACGGCGCCATAACTCACGGTGACGGATGACGGAGTTCCGGTTGCGAACAAGTTAAGCAGGAAATTCGGATCTGCGAACTTAGGGTGTGTGTCAATACCTGTTAGAAGAACGGGAATGTCAAAACAATGATGAACGTGACATAAGGTTGTGATACATTAGGTAACAATGTGCAGGAGTGTCTCATATCTTGCCACACGCTTTGAACAGTAAACAAATCCTTAGCATAACTCATATACTTGGACGCTTTTTTTTCACAAGACAGTTTTCTTGCAAGTTTGGTAAACTATGGCAAACTTTTGTAAGGTATCGCCATGTACGTGATTGTGCTACTTTTTCTATATTTTGTTCTTGATCTTTCGTTATTGAACGGGTTTGAAGATGTCCTGTGGGTGATAAAAAATATCTCACCCAAAGCAGTTAACCGTACATACTAGGGCAGGTCACCGAACCTTATCCAATGACCACAGAATAGGCCTCGTTACCATATAAAGCAAACTCGTTCCTGGAAGCAAAAGCAACTCACTTGGGGACTGCCACAGCTCAATTCCCCTACTGCCTTATAGAAACTTCCTTGCCGTTACGGTTTCACGATATCAAACATCACTATATGGGGTAGTTCTATTATACAAAGGGGAATCAAAAATTGATCGGACTTCAAAATCACGTATTGTCCGGACTTGACAAGGCGATTACCTCATCCATAACACTAGTTGGACGCACCCCAAGTACCCGTCCGGTGCTTAACCAGTTGACTAGAGATCAAAAACGATGGCCGGATTTCCTTAGAGAATTGCTATAATGTCTGGAATGATTCAGGTCATAACTACATGTACATTGTAAATGTAGTGTTTATTTTTCGTACCTGTTTGCTTGTTTTTGACCGAAATCGGCGATTTGTTTGCTCATTGTGTTTGAGCACCAGCCAATCTATTTTGGGTCGAGAATGCCACTTTTTGATGCATCCATGTGGTTTTGAGATTTCAGCTAACCCGTGTGAAGGTCCGACAACCAAGTAAGAATACCGGGCACTCGCGTTTCAATCCATCCAGATGGTTTTGAAGTCTGGGCAAGTGGTTTTGGAGTGTGACCCATTGTTGATTCCCCATGATATAAGATCTCTTGATTGGTATTTTGTATACTTTGCTTGATTCAGGAGTGTTTTCTAATTGACCGCGACGTCTTGCAGAAGAAATCGCAGGGTGCTTCATGGCTCCAGACACGGGAGCTCATGTCGAACATTTCATAACGAGCCATCTCATAAACGTGATTACATTATAAGTGAACTAGCCGTTTGCGGATACGTTATTCTCTGGTATATATATTTTCATTGAAATTGAGTAATGTTGTGCTTTCCAGCGCTTTCTGGGCTTAATATGTTTCACAGTGCATTGTAGTTTGCCTTATAATGAAGATAACAAGTATGAGGGCTTAAATGTAAAAACAATAGCTCACTGTTTCTCATGCCAATAAATAGTGGTCTTCATCATCCCACAGCTGGGGACACGTGACTGTATTTTGATGACAAGTGTGCTGCTGGGAAATTAAGGTATTCAAATTATGATTGCGTCAACAGAATATGATTATGTGCGGTTATACAAAAAGGAGCCCTTCTCATTTGAGACTCCTGCAAAATAGAACTATGCAAAACCTTATTAACGTTGAACGCAGCTTTAAACCCAATCAGTCTTAACGCTGTTTTGGTGTTTATAAAAAATACAAGAATCGTGCTTCGCTGAAGTCAAAAATAAGGTTATTAAACACGTGGTTTGGTCTAAGTGATAAAAGATCCGAGTGTCATAGAACTTGAAAAACAATTGATATTTCCAAAATGGCCCTAGTGCTTACTGAAACAGAAGTCGAAACCTTCAACAGCTAGTTTTAAGGTTTATTTCCAACGGTTTTGAATTTCTGTTGACATCAAACTATGAAAGAATCTCCTTTAATCTCAATTAAAAAAACGATCTGTCAATTGTTTGTCACTCAGGGCATATCACGTATCGTTTTGTGGCTTGACGAATCACAGACGTTGCACCTGTGACTTATGATGTAAACAAAACATAGGCGATTTCATGTGGCAGCCAGCCCAACGTCTTTGTACGCAAGCACCTGTATGTATGAGAATGTCATAATAGTGTTGGGAGGAATGAGTTTCTGACGATTTTTCTCGAAATTCTTGTATTATTCAAAGTGAATAACTCCCACGTTAGCATTCCCAGCATCTATGAACTCCACGATCTGTTTAAAAAGATATTTCTAAACCTTTGGCGTTCCATGCTTCTTTAAAGAACCCTTTATCTTACATGTATGCCAATATTTCTCACTTTGTTGTACCACATACATGTACAAGCAATGTCCCAAGCAATTTCCAATTGATAATAGACGTCTTTCAATTCGTAAACCTACATGCACGTGGTGGCAACGCTAGCTCAGTGTGACTCATGGACGAGACATAAGTCGCAATTCCCAGCTACTTGTATACCTGGGAAGAGTCCAGTAGCTGTCTCCGGACTAGAAAACTCTAACAAAAATCCTGTGTCCTCATTCAAACTACGCGACAACCTATCACACAATATGGCGAAGACTTGTTTTTAGCAAGGTCCAGAGTTACTGAACAACTATTCGGGACCTCTCTCTACGAAACAATAAAACATCGTGGAAGTCTAAGGTTTCTCGGAGCATGCAACAGGTTGGGTAAATTTGTTTAATTGAGCTCCAAACGTAGTAAAGTTTGGAGTTCCGGGCATATCCAGGAGGAATGGATGTGCTTACTTGTTGGTTGAGCCACGTGTTTAGTCTCATCTCTTGTATAAACTCACCCACTTTGAAGAATTTCTTCCTTTGCTCTAAGAATCGCTTCAGATATCGGAGAGCATTATTGGCCGCCATTTGCAGAAGCTTGTTTGAAAAACTCACGTTGGGAGCCATATGGGACCCATTTAGTTTGTAGTAAACAACGCCATTGTGTATTTTGTATTCTGAAAAAGAAAGTTTAAATTGGAACTTGAACATTAATTCCTAATCTCTCTGATTGCTTGGTCAAATTAGTTAGAAACACAACATATAGTGACGGTGTGATTATAAAATAGATTGAAAGTTGCTAAATGTTTTTAAGAACGGATTTTGTGTCAAAAATGTTACGTTGTAAACCCCCCAACGTGCCCAGAAAGTATACATGTAGGGACATGGTGTTGGGAAATAACAACGCATGATGCGGTCTATGTGAGCCCCCAGATTACGCCATGAGTGCAAAGATCACCTATTTGCAGAATTGTTTGTTTTTCACATTTACAAGTTGTCAATAAATACAACTGCACTTAGTTTAGCGACGAAAATGCTCAAAAAGCATCGTCGTTTAGTGACCAGTTTTTTTATTAGCATAATTAGGATCATAAAAGTATGCCTTTAACAGTACCCGATGGTGAATCTTGCGACCCCTAGTAATGCAACGAAAACCGTATAAGCATGGAGCCGGAAGCTCCTTGACTGCCTTGTCACAATAATCGAAAACTAGAAAACAATGGTTAAGGAATGGTATGTAACATTGCGTTCCAGTTGTCTCCTCTCATCCAAAAAGGAATGCATTGGCCTAAATTATTATTGTCTACCTTCTTTAATTTGAAATCAGTGGAAATCTGCAGTATAACTTTTTCAAAGTCAAATTTATATGTAACAAGAAAAAACATTGTCAGATAAGTACACATCTTGTGCGCAACCTGAACTACGCATCCCATATTTTCATGAGGTAACTGTTATTTTTACCGTTTAATTGATACTGCGTAACAGTTGAGAAAACATTTCTGACACCATTGACATTGAAAACGAGATGGCCAGTTTTTGAGCCGAAATCGATTAATAGGAAGCTGTAGTTCTACTAATTGCAGCACCCTCTATGTTACATTTTCTCATACTCTTATAAATATTGGATACAGCAGGCGAAAAGGCATGTCAGTGCAAAGAAAGATGAAAAAGTGAATTGATTCACAGGTAAATGATTTTTAAGACATCAGTGTTAAGTAACAAGCAAATTTATATATTTCAAGCTACCTCTACGCCACGTACAGATAAAGACGTCAGATAGAGGTTCTCAACTTTAGAGACACCAGACAAACGTTTCAACTAATTCAACTATACCTACTAATCATGGCGCCATCTGTGGGTTTGTACATAACTTATATGACGTCAGCAACCGGCTCACAACTTGAGAGACACGATTAGGTAGATCAAGTAGAAAACACATTATAACTAGTTCAAATATTTCTACCAATAACTACGCCACCTGCAGGCAGACAGATAAAGAACATGACGCCAGCAAAAGGATTAAAACTTGAGAGATCAGAACAAGCATTTCACTTAATTCAGCTATACCCAACAATCGCTGCACCACCGGCAAGGACAGGCTGATAACAAACATAACATCAGCAACAGGCTCACAACTTGAGATATAGAACAGGCATTTCAACTATTCCCACTAATCGCTGTGCTACTTGCAGGCACATTTATAACGTACATGGCCCAAGCACAAGACTGACCAGCCTCACAACTTGAGAGACACAGAACAAGCATTTCAACTAATTCAACTATCCCCACTAATCGCTGCACCACCTGGTGGGACAGGCTGATAACAAACATGACGTCAGCAAGAGGCTCACAACATGAGAGGCACAGAACACGCATTTCAACTAATTCAACTATTCCCACTAATCGCTGTGGTACTTGCAGGCACATTTATAAAGTACATGGCCCAAGCACAAGACTGACCAGCCTCACAACTTTGAGACACAGAACACGCATTTCAACTAATTCAACGATTTCCACTAATCGCTGCGCCACCTGGGGGAAGGTAGATAAGAACTCAAAACAGGCATTTCAGCTAATTCAATTATTCCTACTAATCGCTGCACCACCTGTAGGCAGACAGATAAAGTGCATGACGTCAGCAAAAGACTCAACAGGCTCACAAATTGAGAGAAACGGAACAAGCATTTCAACTAATTCAACTATTCCCATTAGTCGCTACGCCACCTGCAGGCAGACAGATTAAGTACATGACTCCAAGAAGAAGCTGACCACGCGCACAACATGAGTGACATGAAACAACCACTTCAACTAATTCAACTGTTCCCACTAATCGATACGCCACCTATGAGCTGGTAGATGAGGTATATGACGTCATCAACAGGCTCACCATTTAGAGACACCAAGCATACATTTCAACCAATTCATTTATTCCCAGTGATTGCTGCACCACCTGCAGACAAGTCAGTGACTAAGGTATGTCTTTCTCACAATGCCAGTAATACTTCAGATGCGCTACAAATGGTAGAATTAGTTGAAATAGTTGAGTAGCTCAGTGCTGGATGGGTTGAGATGACTTGCAGTGGGATTAGTTGGGTTCAACTAAAATCAATAAATTTAACTATTCGTGCCAGTTGTGGACAGGTAGATAACTTACAAGACGACATGTACAAACTTATAATGTTAGAGACACCAATCAAACATTTCAACTAATGCAACTATTCCCACTAATCACTGCGCCACCTGCAGGGGCAGTTTGATAACAAACATGATTTCAGAAACAGGCTTGTATCAGTTGTGATGGCAGGATAAGTTGAGATAAGTTGGAATTAGTTTGTACAACTAAACATTCTGACATGTATGGATTTCTTTGCCGAGCAAAAGATAAAAACAAACACGTACGCACATTTTTTGACTGCAACTGGTTGTGCGTCTTATTTAATAACTCGATTGTAATTTACTATTGCTCAACTACAGTGTCTTAGATTGCGCACCCTGTCGGAATCCTAAATAAAGGCGCACACTGTCGGAATCCCATATAAATGCACAGTTTGTCAAGTTATCAATAGTACAGTTCAAAACTTAACTTACCTTCTTTCATCCATTGTTCGAATTCTTGAATGGTACCTTGGTTACAAAGTTCACCCAAACCGCACGTGCACCACTTTTCACCGTTGGCTTTCACCTCGCACCGGTCAGGTTTGAAGTCGGGGTTCGCTTTTATATCCTCATCAGGTACGCACCCACGAATTACTTCTGTTTTGTGAATAAATTATAGGTGGCGCATTAGTGTAGACCTGGTTCATGCAATACCATGGCATTTTCCTTAGAATGCTGCATGTAACTATAATTTCCACTGTACAATGATGAACTAATTTCCTTCAAACTTTCCTTACAATCAAATATCATACAATTGAAGAGCGGACTGTGAAGACTGGCGACGTAGAATCGGTGGTGACGGGAGAGGTTGAAATATCGTTACGTCTACATTTGAGCAAAGTTAAATCATATGCCCTACCCCCCTCCCGAACATCTACCCAGTGCACCGACACCTGGAGATCCTGCTACAGTTCTTGGTACATATTGATCCAAGTCACAAAGTCACGCATATTTAGCATTTAACAAAGGGTGACAATCAGACTCCTTGCGAGCGAAATTTAACAGCCCACACATAGTGTTATTTTGCAATGAGTTGCGTGATCTCGCAGTACATTGTACGTGCAAGATTCTTGACCTAAGTCGACCGACATTCCCTGTCTATTTTGACATTTCATCGTGGTTTGGTGTTCTCATAAGCGAGTTTGGCAAGTTCACGCAAGTTCTCGCGTGATATCACCATGCAATTAAAAGAAAGTGTGATCTCACTATATTTCTCTTGCGAGTGGCTTGGATGATAAAGCAACCTCTGACCTCTGAGTCCAGATGGCTTCTGGTCTCGGTGTTGAAAAGTAAAAATGTGTATATTTGTGCATGTGAGTGCTATTATACACATCAAAGGATTCAATTATTTAGGGTGTCCGACGCTAACACGAATAAAGTTTCCATGCAACTCTTCAGTATGAATATGTAATTGAGTTAAACGTACCTTGCAGGATGTATAGAACTTTGACGGACTAGAGTGAGAGGACATCTACCGATAACAGTTATGCTAAAAACGTATAAATGTAAGTTATCACACGTACAGAGGGAAACTGCTGTCATGTCTATTGAGAATTCATTTTATCTGGGAATGTTCCAGTCCCAGATGAAAAGAATTGCAGTAGCATTCGTGTGTACGTGGATTATCGCCATGCGCGCACCCAGAGGGCTCGGGGGGCTCGAACGAGCTCCCTATTTGGCAAATTGGGCAAAAGGTCCCCCCAGAGAAAAAAAAGTCCAAGAAAACGAGAAAAATTCCACTAAAAAGGCGCAACACACAAACACACAATTCGCGCCTCTAAACGTGGTACCCTCTTTTTTGGTACCGAAAGGTCCACATCGTCAGATATTCGTGCCCCCACCCCTTTTAAAGGCGGGGTGCGTACATGATCACGACAATATCTTGTTGCCGTGTGCTTCCGATTGCTGTTTCATGACGTCATCGACGTCATCTATCTGCCAATCACGTAACCTGTGACAAGATTATCTGTAAAAATGTTGAATCAACGAGTAACGTTTTATTCTATAATTTATTAAGAAAAATTTTCAATTTGAGAAATATACAAGTTAAAATATAAAAATTCAATAATATCAAAAGGTTTTCAGAAACTCAGAAACAATCCTTCCGGGTAAATTAAAATTAAAACATTCCCTGAAGTGTCTTGCAGCATTTGTCGTTTTAGTTTCGATCAATTTATTAATGCTCTTGGTCTATTTTCGTGTTCTAGCTTCAAGACTGTAAACAGTAATACAAACATTCTCCCACGTGGATCACAGCACTGGAAAATAACCTCGGAAACTGCTGATTCGCAGAACTTTATGTGAGGATTGTAGCAAGATCAGAAGCAACGCTGCGAACAGAAGGTTGTTACAGTAAGAAACAGATACTCGATAATTATGAGGTCACAATGCCCGGTAAACCCTTGTTTTTCAGTGTTGATATAGAGTATGCATCAATAACGAAACATGTCCATGGGATTTCAATTAATTTTGTCTGATTTTGTTTACCGGGGACGCTTTTTACCTTGACCTATTTGCGATGACCCAGACTGAAACTGTCGGAGGCCTTAGAATAGTCGCCTTATCACCGTGCGTCGGAACATCCATCGGTAGACCTTCGTTGTTTTAAGAGCAGTAAAACCTCTTTTTCAGTAATGACGCCTTGGATCAATTCTGTAGGTAACCCAAATGAACGATCCCTGTCGAATTTGGCGTTGTGCACGCTAATTGACTCCACCAGGAGACTGCACACCAGCCGTGAAGTACAGCTTCATTGAAGTATTCAAAAGTTCATAAGGTGGCGTATACAATACCAGTATTTTTATGCATAAATCATGCAAGCCAGCCCCCATTTGACGAAGTGGGCAAAACGTTTCGCCTCAGAGAAACAAAACTCTGAAAAAAGTAGAAAATGTGACAAAAGTCTATTTAAAAGGCAGGAAGTACCAAACTTTGGCGAATGCACAGTTCATAGCTCTGAACGTACTCCGTGAATCTTAGTAAAAGGTCCACTTTCTCAAAAATTCGAGCCCCCCATTTTAGGCTAGATGTGCGCATGCATATGGGATGAAAGATAAGAAACATGCTGTTACCAATGGATGCATTAGGTTGTAATTAGCATAATGGAAACAAAATATCATTACCTCAACAATATTCGTCCGTATGACTTTCAAGCTGCCATTTAACCCGAAATTGGCCTTTTATCGCTTTCACATCGGTCTCAAATTTTTGCTCAACAATATACACCTCGTTTTTGATTCCCAGGAACATACAAACCATTATCAATCAAGAAATGAAGTGAGAAAACCGTCAATTCCATTTGGATTGGCCAACCCTGATATTCGAAAATGACACGCAGGCAATACTATTTAAAGTGGTCACGTGATTCAATACTGACAACTTCCCATTAGTCGTATTATCGCTCCTCAGATGAGAAGTATATTTAGGGTGAAAGCTAGGCGTGGCAAAATCCACCTTTAAGTGACTAGGTGGTCACAACAGCCATGCACTTATAAGTCAGCGTGTAACCGGAGATGTTAACGGTAGACTGAAATCATGATTTTAATTATACATGTACATTTCACCTTGTGATACACGTGCATCTTCATTTAAAGATATTATTTCCTTTACACTCACCAATGCACAAGACACGATGAGCTTCTTCAGTTGAAAGATATCACTCAATTATAATTAACATCATGTAACCTTAAGCCCTCTTTGAGTTTGTTTTTGTGTTTGTGTTTGTATTTGTCATCTAAAGTGGACGGATTTCAGTGGAAAACTTCAATGCATGTGCGTGTGACGGTAGTCGAGTGAGTACCCATGATGCACGAGTGAGCTGTCACTCACTTTTGCGATCATTCTTTAAGGAATGAAACATTGAAGTAGTTTTGCTGAACGAACATTAGATGAGCTAAAGTTCAATGCGAAATCATTGCTCTCCGCCATGATAGGATGCGTGTAAAAATCATTACGGTTGTCTCAAGAAACCTTTTTATCCGACCCTTCTTAAAGAAATTATGACTCTTACAGTTTCAAAACAAAAATTATAAACAAAATGTGTAACACTGTACCGTCTTCTGTTCCGTTCTGCTTAGGCTTCAAGTGTATGAAGCAGAAGTAGCCGTAGCACTCTCCTGTATTACAGTCATGGCCGTCACATCGCAGACATTTCATCAGCTCTGAAGGCACAAGAAACCCTTTAACGTGCTGAGCAAGACATCACTGCAATGTCTTCGCAAATATACAGTACATCAACGTGAGGACATGCCAAAATGGACAATAGATCTTATGCCCCACACAAACATTTCCCAAAATCAAATCAAAGTCACTAATTGTGCAGAGGTCTATTGTCTCTGAGAAAACACAGATATCTGTTAGATACTGACACTGGTTCTCTGAGAAAACACAGATATATGTTAGATACTGACACTGGTTCTCTAGTTATTTCTAGACAGTGTTGCCCCCATAATGACTATGTTGAATTTTTTCTCAGCAAGTGTGAAGTAGAACCTGATCATTAAATTTTGGCCTGAATAATGAAACGGAGGCCAGAAGGCGAGTTTATTGTATCCTTCACCTAAAGTTTGACTTTTCCAGAATCTTAAGTGTTCTTTGGCTAACTCTATTCTGCATCTGTTTTAAGTGCTAACTCGCCCTGTTGCACTGCTCATAGAGATACACGGACACTCGTAGCCTGACCCTTCCCTCGATATTTAGTACCAGATAGGTATGGAATAGGATTTCAAACCTTCCCATCGCAGGTGCAGATCCACGAAAACTCGTACATTTAGCCCGATCCTTCCCATTCCCAGCGTAGGTATTCACCCACTAACTGTTAATGGAAATCGTCCTCGTCGCCAATGCTATAAACAATTTCTCCGCCACTCTCGAGTCATCACTGTGTCTGTGTTATAGGTCGCCGACTCCAGCCATTTTCAAGCTACTACAAACTAAACGATACCTACACCCAGCCTATCTGAATTTTCTAACCACCTAGCTTGTCATAGAATACTCGTTGATGGGATGTGGTGATGACAATTTTCGGAAACCAGCACGAAAACAGCAGTAGACTCAAACGCAGAAGAACAAAATGACGGGAAATTCTTAGCCCCCTAAACGTCACTTCCGGAGTAGGACGAGACTAATTAAAAAATTATGGGACTCCATAATTAAACATATGTCTGGGATAGCCAATCCAATATTTTTACTAAAAAGGACATGGAAAACGTATGTCTTGTACTTTAAAGATATAGAACTGATAATGCTGAAACACAGACATCAATGACGAAGACGGAGATAATGGTGAGCAGACTTAGAAGTGACAATTCATGTAATGAATACTACAGCAATAACGATCAATCCTGTTGTGATACGCGAATGGAGAGGCCGTTCTTTGACAGGTGATGTCCACCGAGGCAAGGACTGTGTAAAGAATGGCCTCAGCATATACGTTACGATCTTTCAGTTAATGGTGACGATTTCATAGCGATGATGATAAAGAACTTTTCATGTCACTTGCCATACACTGATCACTACATCGATTAAACGAGGTTGGTAGTCAATTTTGAGGGTCGATAAGAAGATGACTCGGGCTAATGGGTGCAAATTAAAACGAAAATGCTTTTATCAGAGCGTCGGTAATAAAATGATGATGGCAATGATGATGCCAATGATGTTGATGATGATGGCAATGATGAAGACAATGGCAAATGTGTTGGTGATATTTTTTCCGCAGCGAAGGCGATGTCACATCCGTCACAAGTGCTTTACTCCTTGGAACCATACATGTACAGTTCAATATCCGCTTACACACACACACGCATAAAACTGCGCATCACACTTTTCATAGAATACTCAGATTTAATAAACTCTTACTGTGGACTAAGCTGTCGCCACTAACGAGTGAAACGAGCACCAAGGTTGCCAAAATAATGGCACGCATGACCTCTTCTTCTAACTTGTCGAACTTCGAACGAGTTTCCTATGTACTGTATCTTTACTGTCCTTAACACGAAGTAAATACGCAACTCATCTTGAGGTTGAAAATACCACGTACATGTATGTTCGTAGAAAGCAGGTGCAGAGTCCCCCTGGTGATCAAACAGCGGGACATTTGAAGGAGGCGTCATACAAATGCGGATATTGCTATCTTGATGGACAAAAAATAATGCATTCCCGACATGGACTTCTGTGATACAACCACTTCTGTGACAGTTATTGAAAATGTCCGTTTCGACTGACATATCCTGACGTCAAATTTGCTTTGCTTACAAATACACAACTCAAAACATAACGAACTGACGTATTCTGTTTGTATCAACAGTGACCATCCACCAAATGAACAATGTGATTCGTCTCCAAAGGGTTCTGATGTTTGCTATTACATGCACCTTTTCTACTGGAGCTGAAGACCCAAAACGTTTCATCAAACTATACAATTCTATTGCGCATGAACGAGAAATAACGTCACCTCTCAACCATATTTTTGGCTATGGTGTTAATTCCGCTTACCATGTACTCCTTAGGGCAGCATATGGTGGATCGGGGGAAGCGTAGTTGTTGAGGGCGGTTATTTTCAGCATCTACTACAGACGTCTGCATTCGTATCTGTGAGATATTTTAAATTCTACTAGGGCATTTCCACAGACATTATTTTAGGCCTACCGTTTTTCATTGGACGAAAAGAAACGCGAATCAGGAAAACAGATGGGACGCACCATAAACGCGAACAGTCAAACCTTCAAAATTAGCATGAATTAATAACATGAAATTGAAAGTATGCAAAATGCAAAATTCACCCTCCCCCTCCCTATTAAAAACATTTAACCAAAATGTCCATGCCAGCTTCGGGCGAAGCAGCGTGTACATTTTTAGGAACCCGTCAATAGCGACAAGTGAGTGATGATTGATTGAATTTCACTTAATTGTAAATGCACCGAAAAGCCACAGGCAGTCGCACACTGTATTACATCGGTCAAGGGCGACAATAACATAAATTATGTTCACAGTGTATCATCAATTCAGAATAGACTGTGTGTGTGTAAACCATATTCTGTAACCAATCAGGAGATACCGGAAGAACACGTGCAATCACTACGTCAAGTTACTTATTTGTATTCTAATGTTTAATTTATTGATGTCGGACACCAATCAAATTATTATGAACCATTACTTCACGTACATGTATGTCAAACAGGAATCGATTAATGGCAGATTCGAATTCGGTTCGACTTGTGATGAACTTCTAAAGGTATAAATACAGCATTGTTATCAGCTGGCGTCAGCGATTCAATTATTTCTGCAAATTGAGTAATTCCGTAGGAATATTGTTAGATAATGGTTTCATTTGTGCTCTTGCACTTAACCTAGCGCCACCTAGTCTGAGTTGTTTTTAACTAGATATTCTCTTCCCTGATATTTTTCCGGTAAACAAGATGGCTTGTGTACAGATGTGTTTCTTTCTAATCCATATCAGTCACATTACAAAATGCTCCACTGAAACCAATATAAAACAGACATATTTTTGGTAAGTCTGCTACCGTATGCGGCAGAATCACTAACCAATTCCGCAAGTATGTTGTGTTGTATTTTTGTCATTTCTTGAAGGTTTCCAACCCATATCCCCAGTAAGAGCCTGATTCGGACAAAATCTAGTTTAATGAAATGAACTTTCAGGTGTTAAAACACCTATAAAAAACGCATTGCCCTAATTCTAATGGTTTCAGGGGTCAGAAATTCTCTGAAACCCAAAATATCCAATGCTTAGCCTTGAATTGGATCTACACAAGAATTAAACAATGCTGTGAAATTGTTAAATTCTGTATTGCTGTGTGCATGTTGATGAACCACTGTTTTAGTAATGTCACGTCTAGTCCCCCTCATGCAGGATAATTACTAATACACAACAGTAGCAAATTTTAACATGTAACAAACCTCTATTTTCAAGTTTCAAATGACATTTGAGATCAACAATTTGGATAACATCGAAACTCTGGAGGATAATGCTGCAGTAAAATAATCAGTCGCTCTCTTCTTGTTGGTCATAGTATGTAACGTACCAGTGTGATTGGTCATCCTGTGTGACGCGCCAGTGTGATTGGTCAAACTATGTGACGTGCCATTGTGAACGAAGCAATGCGTGTTCTTGGTTTTCTATCGAGTAAAAAGAGCACTATGCTGTCTGTGGCCCTGTTCTCGAGTTTTATTCAGGACTTTTTGCAATGGTACCGCAAGTGGAGAAAGGGACAACACATATTCACGCTAGGGACTTTATCTCGGCACAGGCAGTCGCCGCCAGGAAATGGAAAAAAGTGTCTGAACGGCACTACTAGGGTATGATATCAGTCAGTAGAAGATGCCACGTGTAATAAACGGTTTCACAAATGCACCAAATATGGCAATAAACACAACTCTGTCTGTTCACAAATGATTGCTGTAGTATAAGACCCCTACGGGCAGTTGGCTGATATAATGGCTGGATATTGCATCCCTTTTCATCAGACGAGCCCCTCATTACAGTATGCAAAATGAATACGCACCTAAATAAAAATCTTGTATTGGAGCCTCTTGAGAAGTAGAATTTAGTGTCCTTGACTACGTTCAATAACAAGGACTAACCAAAGTTACAAACCATCAAAAATACTGTAATTTAAATCCAGGAATCGCAACTCAAGTCTTTCCCGAGTCGGGTTCTGATATAGGGCGGCGATCCGCCGGTCTGTCTGCCTCCTATAAAACTTAACATCGCTATTCATGAATACATCCCTTGAGATATGCTTGGGGGTGTGTTTTGTGTCTAAGTTTCGTGTTTGATGACGGTGAATTAAGGTAGGGGACCATAGGTGGTTAATTCCTACTTTTCTGGTGTCGTTAACACAATGTCTAAAATGGGTTAAGACTTCTTGAGCTAGTTAAAAATTCAAGTAATGATCGAGCTAGAGCTGTTTCGTTTCATATCTGTTTTATTTCCAGAAATGTGAAGGATGTCTAAGGTGACAATTTGAAGTCACCATAGTTGATCATCGCTGACTGATTTAGACTAGAAGGTTTTGTTCAGGTTTAAAGACGTAATTTCGTTAACGCCGTGCTTATTGAATGGACATTATATATTTGAGCATGAGCTTCGCATGACCTAACTTACGTTAAAATAAAGCGCAAATAATATCTCCAACGCACGCTTACCATTGCTATTTAGAGAGCCAACCACATGTATGAAGGTGCAAACGAACACGCGTAGCAGAGGTAAGGGCCAGAGCAGAATCTGATTGAAAAATATGAAACCTTACCCAATGCGTTCACAGCTGAAGTGTTGCCTGGCTTCAGGTTTTTTGTGTATACCTTGTGGTCCCATAACATGCAAGATATCTGTAATTTATTCCGTGGACGACTACGACAAGCGTTCCCAAGGGTACTATGTCAGCAGTTGATACATTGTACTTGTACTTTTGCGACAATGAAAATCGAAGATATGAGACTGAGTGTTCCAATTGGAGAATTAAACACATTTTTTGGAGTTGGCAAAGTCACTAAAATAGGGATGTGTTTTTTATCAGTTTTCGCAAAGTTTTGTTTTTGGGATAATTGTCTGACAAATATCCCATTTTGCGTGTTCTAATGTGCTTTTCTAATTGTAATACAGTAGGTAGGCGAGAACACTCGTCAAAATAAAAGTGTACATCACCTGCAGTATAAGGTCGGCCAACAGGTCATAACTGCACTACTGTGCGCAGCGCTGTCTCGCGGTAGGCGGTAGGTCGTCGCAGCATTTATTGTTGTCAATTCATAGTTTTAGTACGCATCAAGCCAATCAAATAATAAAACCAATTTATTTCAACAATCTCCACTTCTAGACCACCAAAATTGTTTTAAAAAGGAATTTCAGTAGTCAGAAACGGTATGCAATTTTCTGCCACAAGGCGGAGATGTTTGAAAATTCCAGATTTTGGTTTCTACATGTACACCTGTAAATGTCTGCCTACATGTACGCTTGGATATAGTATATACATGTAGATCATTTACATGTGAAGAACCTCGCTAAATTATTGTGGCAAGGAATGTGTCTCATGAGCATTGACTTAACTCTACAGACAGAAATTTAGTCTTGCGATGGTTCTAAAAATAAGTAACTCTCATTTAAGCAAAAGTGAGGTCTCTTGAAATGTACGCCTAACTGTTCGTTACAGAGACATTTCTATCAATATAATTTCAGACTGCTATGCACTTTGTTCACCAATTGTAGAGTGAGAGTACTGATGAATTGTCCCAAAGTTTTGATGGATTTAAAGACATAGACACACGAAAACAATTGCTTTTCAAAACAAATAATAGCATTGTGTCAATCTGTTGCACAGGGCAGTTCTTGTCCGCACAGCTTGGTTAATGAGAAAAGTCCAGCAGTAATGACCTTATCCAACTTCAGCCGAGTCAATTCTGAGAACAGGCATATGTGGTTACATAACCGTCTGTGATGTCAGACCAGAGAGAGAGAGCTGTGTATTGCAATGGCTACAAGCAGTCAACCCTCCAAAATTTTGCTTGCTTCATCTGAGAATTTCTTTCAACTCGATTTGTTGGCATAACTTAATTGTTTTTCGCCAAGGAGATGTAAAGGCCAGTGTATCACAGAAGATAAAGCCTAATACAAAATATTGCAGTTTTCATTTTTTCATTTTCAGCAGTGAGTAAAAAGGGTGTCACCTTTTAATTTAACCACGTATGTAATTGAAATTTGAGTGGAGGTGGCGATCTCAATGACAGAATTACAAGAACACTTGAAATGGAAGTTTTCTGAACTTAGGTTTTCAAATTTATGTGCTAATCTATTGAAATAATAATAAACCCCAGGCATCAAGACATTTTACCTGAAGATGCCAGTGAACACATATTATTTCAGCCTTTTATTACGGCAAGTTAATGCTATCATGCTTGGGTCATAGAAATCAAAGACCAAATCAGAGGACGATTATGATTTAATCCACAGTTCAAATTAAAATCAAGTACTTTCAGTCGGAATTGGTTTCTACTCTGAAAGACTTTCAAGGTAGTTGATGGTTACCGCTACGTAAGTCACAACTGAACTAATCTCAGTACAGTAAATTTTTTACGTGAGCCAAAATGATCTAATCTTTTACCAAAATGAGTAACTTAGAATGCACAGCACTTTAGAACATTTAAGCATTACAAAGGTTATCCAAAAAGTGGATGTGCTTAACTATTACCATGGCGACCAGGTGTTTCCTTACACTTGAATTCGACAAGCAGGATTTGAAAAAATAAGAAATTGCATGGAAAAAGGTTTGAAGGCTGGAAACTTCACAATTCAACATATCATATTACTCTAATTAAGAGCCTTTGCCTTGATAAGGTGAATTTAGAAAGCAAAAAGTTACAAGCATATATTAGAAAAATATAATTATGTTGTGACGCGTAATCAAACTTTGAAGCGCAAATTGACATTCCAAGAAAAAATTATTTCAAAACTTTCGATTATTTTTAAGCTCAGTGTATAGTCAACTGAATGGGATATTCACACTACAATAATTAGAGTGTTCCTTCTATTTTTCCACAAAAACATAACCATTGTGCAAAGCTACATTTTATAGCAGCTTTCATCATAATATATCAAAGTTAAGTCTCCACCAAGTACAAAATAGCCGACTAAACATGCCCTTCAGTTTAGCAGAAGTCGCCATGTTGTCGGTGCCGCCGGAAATGAGACTAAATCCAACGGGAATTGTGAGCACTTTTATCACTCAATAAGTAACATCTGCTTGGATGAAATCCAATGAAAACTATTGAAACCCTCAGAATAGTACGTAAAGATCTTTCTCACTAAATTTCGGCGCAAATTATTGGTGAAAATAATTGATACACTGTTTTAAACTCGTAACTTATGCCGTTGTTTTCCAAGATGGCCGACTCGATCCAAATACATATACATGTATATGACCAAAATTTCGCCACCGAAATTGCAATAAATGTGCACTGCTTAACCAGATTTTGATAATTTTTCAATTTTTATTGAGTGGGATGCATTGTCTTGGTTGGACAGCCCTACTCTTACTACTCTTACTGTTTTTTCAGTCCAGCTAGGGATCCACTAGTCTAAAATTCAATGGATTGCAACGACAGGTAACGAGCATCAAGCTATTCAGCACATCCACGTACAAACACGTATCGGTATGTTGCAAAACCTGTAGTTCAAAAGAAAAGCAATCTACTGTCTATTTCTAGCACTAATCCTGTCCGACAGTTTCCGTCGATGCTATCCGTCGTCAGTTTTGAATGTTAGGTTGTCAATACTAGCCCAAGGCCCTCTAGCTTCTGAAAAGCGACGGCATGCACCGTTTCGAATACTTTTTAAAAACTCACTCATCCTGGTTAGCAACTATACTCGGATCACAGGCTGTCGTTCTAGAAGCAGTCCATACAAATTATGTTCGCTACATACTACCAAATACGGCCTCGCTTCACTCGACGTGGACTTTGCACAGTCTTCCCACTTACGACGCAGTCTTGGATCAGTGGGAAACTTGTGCAAAGATACCTCAGCCCTTGGTGTATTGCCACAACCTCCAACTACAAAACGGTCAAGCATTCTTCTTCAAATATTTACTCCAGTTGAAATCTAAAAATTCGTCTTCATTTGAAAAAATTACTCCTCTTGGCTCACAGCAATGGACACCGTGGACTCAGTCAGGCTGACTCTGCAATTATCGGGTCACTATTAACTACTGTAAAATGTTTATGGTAATACACAAGACAATGTGCATATCTGTCACATTTCAGAGAATTAATGGGAAGAAAATGCATTATAAATCGATTCTAACAAACATAAAGATTCCATTTGTGCCAGATAGTTACAATGCAAAACTATGGACAGACTCGGCAGTGATCTGGTCAGGTTCCTGATGTGACGTGTTCCGAAGATAGCCGAAGTTGAAAATTTGCCGTTCTCGAAGCTTTGTGGGGAAGTGGGAACATGTTTTAAACGAATAACAGAAGAATATGGGGTATGAAATAAAAAGAAATGTGGTTTATAAGCAAACTTTATTAACAGTCAGCACATGTGTGTACATATTAACTACAACTAAATACTGTAGCTGTGAACCAACCTCTTTAAACGTGAAGGAACGGACAATTGTGTCTGACATTTAATAGCAGAGAAACAAATGTTATGCCGCCTTAAGTTGAAGTTGCTAACCATGAAGTTGACGCAAAATATTGAATAAAATATGAAGGAATAATTATAATTGTTTTACTTTCATCGAGTGTTGTCTTTCACAAATTTTGAAAGTTGTTGTATCAGAAGTACAAATGTTGAACTTTGGCTTCATAACACAATTAACACAATTAACAAGACTAATTTACAATGATACATGTACGTGCTCAGCTCTTAGAAGTCGACCAGCTGGACAGTACAGAGCATGACTCACCAAACAAGTTTGTTCGTATTTCTGTCTGGCATCCAATGGTCTGCTTATTTCCTTCTTTCTACCGTAGTTTAAATTTGGAATATATTTTATGTGACTACGTGACGGTAATTATTTCATTGCTCTATTTTGAATTTCTTTCAGAATGCTTTCTGGAACCAGCCCATACACCCTGAGTTTTTCAGTAATATGGTTTGAGATCTGAAATATTTATATACTCGTCTAATAAGTTTAAAATACGACTAAATGAGTTTTCTGGTTTATCCATGATCATGACGGTGTAGTTGTAAGTTGGAAGATTTCCATTTGGTGAGCATTGTTGCTTTCGATACCTTTAATATAATTGTTAAATCTTGTCACCAATACCATTATTTCTAAGCAAAGCTAAAGCAAACACGGAGACACGGGATCTCCTTGCTTACAACCCCTAGAGGTCTCAAAAGACTTTAAGGATATTCCATTGTGTAACACACATGCTAGCAAACCCTGAAGTAGACTATGTGTCTACTCATGTACACTGTATACCTTCTCCAATGTTAAAAAGTGTTAATGCATTATCGAGAAGTTTCCATAAAAAGGAATAAATGCTTTTTCAAATTCGACCAGCGTAAGAACACAAGAGACCTTATTCTCTTCTGCATGTTGTATAATATCACAAATGGAATTTGGATTTCCCCCAATATATCATCCCGCAAAAAACTTATCTCCTCATGAATCGGATAGTCCAGAACAGATTTCATTCAACCAGCTATAGAAGCAGACAAAAGTTTATAACTAATATGTAATAAAGTAACGGGTCTCTATTTTCTAAGAATTCACAGGATTATCAACCTTAAGCAACACTTTGATAACCCCGTATAGCTGATTCGATGACCGCTGACCACTGATAAAGTACATGTACGCTGTATATTGAGAAGACCACGAGACAAAGTGCAATGCGCCGTTTCAAATTAATTTGTAAAATTTAACCGTAAACCCATCGCTGCCGGGGCTTTTCCCATTTTTCCTATAAAATAAAGAATGCGTAATTTTTCCTAATTGTACTTTCCCTGCTAAATCCCGGATTCTGGAAATTTGATAGTACTGATATCGAATACTTACCAAACCATTCTTTTAAAATTTCACCTTGAAGTTCGTCACCGCAGGAGCTTAATGCTACATGAAAGTAATCATTTTGAAATATTTTCAGTCCCTTTGGGATTCAAGTAAACGTTGTTTTTAAATTTGCTTCAAAATCTTTCTTTAGAATTTCTTGTGTGTGTTTTTTGGTTTTCTAAATGTGCTGATCTCTTCACCCTGTCCTTCTTTTTGTCAACACCATATAGGATTAGCATAATTATATTGTGGTGGGTTTTCAACACGGAGTGTAGAATGAAGGGCGAGCTGCGAGATCCAAACAGTACGGACTTGAATCGGTACACCTGAAATGGGCTTTCAGGGTCAGATGGGTCGCTGAGCCACAGGAACTTGGTGTAATCACGGTCATCTTCGTGAAGTCGTACGTTGAGAAAGGCCTTCTCAATGTCGCTGGAGAGTGCGATGGGGTGAGAGCGGAACCTCAGCAAAATGGGTAGCAGGTCATTCATGAGTGGAGGTCCAACTTCTAAGCAGTCATTCAGGCTGGGGTGTTCCTTGGAAGAACAGCTGCAGTCATAGACGATTCGGATGGGCGTGGTAACACTGTCTTTCTTCACGCAATGGTGTGGAATATAATGACCTTCCGAAGGGTTGTGTCGGGGTACCATTTCGATGAAATCT
>NMRA01000795.1:4036-17633 GCA_002633005.1 Phoronis australis
GGGGGGTGAATAAACAATGCATATGCACTGACTAGGCCCTGACCAAACCCCAAACCCAGTTTACCCTTTTTTGTTAGTTTTTTTTTTTTTTAGTCAGAAGGTCCGCAAACCCAAAAATTCGAGCCCCTGCATCCCTACATTTTAGGCTGGGCGCACGCATCTGCCGAAATTGTGGTTATTCCTGTGCCCTGTCCCCCCCAACTGAAAATCCTGGATCCGCCCCTGGCTCCTTAATATGGAAGGATATATCATTAAAAGATTGGAAAAGAATGATAGCTATATCCATCATCGTGTGACTCTCCAAGTGACCTTCCTAATTAACGCAAAAGCAGTGCTGTAATGGGGCGTAGGCGCACGTAGGCGCAGCCAACCACCTTTTGGCATTTGAAGGTAGCGTTTATGCACCGCAAGTTACGTTCAATACTTTTAAGCACCTTAAAAGGTGGTACGGTGGGCTTTCGGCTCCTATTTACTCTTATTGTACCGTCCATGAGACATTTTGGGCTTGAAGGGGCAACTAGTCCGCATAGTGGCTTAGAATTTTGCGGAAGGTAGTAAGTCATTGGTGTCAGTCACACCCAATACCGAGACTTTTTGAAATTGACATGTAAGGTCAATGAAAGTTGTTCTTTGTGAACGCTGCTCCTAGTTATACAATCCTCCCAAGTGGACTGTGTAAGTAAACACAGCTTTACAAAGGGTTTGTGGTCCTGGCTGAGAAGATATTGTTTTATTACCCACTATTAGTTTTGAATAGCCCGCCCTGGAATGACAATGACAATGACGGACTGGATTATGAGTTGGGGACCTTTCAATAAAGCCAAGTGCGCTAAACAAATTCTTGAATGCTTCGTCGCTAAGAACTAAGTTCACATCATGTGTAAATGGTTTCCATTTCAGAGTTTGTTGCCATGTACATGAATTCGGACTTTCCATTCAAACCGAAAAAGCAAGTAGCAGAAGAGCACGACCCATTTAAACAGATAATCTTTCGCACAGAGGTACCGGCTCAAAAGAAAGAGAAGTCAAATACAAAGAGGGCAGGATCGAGCAAGAAAGGAAAATGATTATTTATAGTACTGCAATGATTCAACCATACAACGTTCGAGCAGAGTCAGAGAGAGTTGGAAATAACCTAACAATTAGTTCCAGTGAGTTTAGGACTTGTAACTTAAAAAAGAGTGCAGGTGGTCTGATGTCTCTATGAGCTGAGCCTATTGCACTTGTAACTTTTTAGGGACTTTTTTAAACATCAACAGAGCCGATGACGACTAAACGCACAAATTATACGCAAAACTTCCACGATAGGGAAGAATCTCCTCTGAAAACAATCAAGACATTGGACAGTATTTTGAAGTGCAGGGGTTATCGAAAAATAAGACATTTTAAAATGTAACTTGCTCCAAATGATTAGTTAAGCATATTAATTTTAAAATATGTAGAA
The DNA here is from genome assembly GCA_002633005.1 of Phoronis australis. Taxonomy (NCBI): domain Eukaryota; kingdom Metazoa; phylum Phoronida; family Phoronidae; genus Phoronis; species Phoronis australis. The sequence goes on from NMRA01000795.1 coordinate 5,481, forward strand.
AAATGTAAATATTTGCCTGTCTCTGATGAAATGGTGTCTACTCAACATTCATTTAGAGATGTTTTATGTTGTATTTATTGAATCTTTATTTGTATGAAATGAATAAATGTTCATCCAATCAAACCAAGTCGAAAAGGAAAACAAAAATGTGAACAACAAATTACCATAACAACGGAAAATCACAAGTTATGGAGTGAATTTTGAAATTGATTGAATGCTCTAAAAAGAGTCTATATGCATCTACCTGTCTGGAGCTGCCAGATGGAAAGCAGCCATCCTATAGGGGGGTTTCTTGTCTTGGCACAAGTTGTAAATTATGTATTACCTTTGTGGAATAAAGGAAAAGTTTAAAATACACATTCTTCGAGATTTATTGTCACCACTGCCTTTAATAAATTAGCATACAACAACTTAGTAATTACCAATATCAAAAATATGTTAGCTCACTATTTTACACTCTGTCAAGTCTGATACACATATTAATCAAGACACAAACATCAGAATTTCAAGACTTTGATTATTGCATTTATTTTTTGTTCAGTCAATGTTAATTAAGAATTGTTTTGCTCAAATGTTTTGCCTATAGACCCATGAACTTAGGCTTCACATATAGATACAGGTGTTTATCCCTTGTATATGGGCAAGTCATAAACTAGGTACTTTTGTGTGTTCTTGGTCCATTCTTAGTAATCTTCATTTTCAAATAGTTACTATAAGCTGAATACACATCAATGCCTACCGTTATGAAGTGGAGAAGACAAGTTTCACACACATTAAACATATTTTCTTTGGTGCTGATCAAGTGTTTCGCATGCATAGTCAAACAAATATGCCAAATTTTTGGTATAGATGTAGCTTTGCACGTCGGTACATGGGTCTAAATATGTCACACATACGGTATACTTAAACTTATCCAGTGCTCAAATGTAACAAAATTTGATTCTCCTTCTCCTTTGATTGTGCGCAAGTCCATGCCGTGCGAAGCTGAAATTGGCAGCCTCGCATAACAGGAAATATAGAATTCGTGATCTTATCAAAATATCACTCAGCCTGCTCTGGAAATAAATCAAATCTCAACAGTCCACTAAATGACCCACACACCTCACATTACAAGTGTTTCGTCTGAGCTGGCAATTACACCACCATGTACTTAAACAGACTTTTATGAGCCTTTAGTCTGACGAATCATCTGTTCCATCATGTCCCACTGTTCCTTGGTAACCACTTGTAGAGCATTAAACTCACCAGCCATGCTGGGAAACTCACCGCCATCAAACCGAAATATCTTGAAAGAAAGAGCAACTAATGTATCGGTCAGGACAAGAATATTGTAGGATTAAATGAGCTGATATATGAGCAACGATTTCAAACATCCACAACAGGGAAAAAGAATTTCAGCTCTCTTTAATTTACTTGATACATAATACAGCAGTAGGAATGTATACTTACACACCATTACAAATATCAAACAATGTCCAACAAAATTTTGTAGAGCGTAGAATAGCTGAACACTAGGGATAACATGATCTGCACAGAGCAAATTGCTGCACAATTTGCGCGTTATATAATTGTTGCAATGTACCAAGTTTGTGTATGATATCATGGATAATAATTACGATTGGCCTATTATAATAAAAGAGGTTTTCTCCAGATACTGGTTGGACCAATTACATTATGTCACTATTTGATCACTGCACTTTGTGACGTTATTTGACCAAGACAGTGTAGTTACAGAAAGCAGTGGCAACTTGAGCCATTAAAATTCGAAACTCTTCGGCGAGTGAAGCCATTTGCCTGAACTCACCCCCGGCAATCTGAGGTTACATATGGCAAGTTGGTATTTGCCACATTGGATGCTGTATATTTACAAATTTAATTTCAAGACTAGAAAGCTATCAGTTTATTCTGAAGTCAGTACATCTCGACAGCCAGCTTGGAATTGACTGAAAAATATTTCTAATTTGATGATTCATCTAATGTTTCCCTGCCAACCGTACTGGCTCGGCAATGGAAACTAACCCACCATGACAAGCATCTTAATGGATTTGGCATGAAGCCAATAGCGATCAGACAAATCTCGAGCCAAAAAATCAACTCTAATCTAATCAAGAAACGAAATGAGACCAATTTTATAACTGGCTCAAACCAAGAGTTGGTTTTTGACAAAAGCCACTGGTTTGTTCCCACTTTGAAGCTTACGTCTAGTAGCGACAGCAAAAAGGTTGGTTCAGATTTAAAAGGAGATTTTTGCTCAAACTTACTGAGCTTTAAAATACTCACAGCTCCAGTCACCCAACTGCTGTAGTCGCTGACCAGATAAGAAGCCATGTTGGCCAGTTCATCGACCTCACCAAGACGTCCAGTTGGAATACGCTTCATCATCTTGTCCACAAACATGCCAGTTGGGTCAAGGCGCGAAAACGCCCCCTGTGGGATTATACAGAAAATACACTGTAAAACAGTTTCTGATGTGAAGCATTTGGCAATAACCTGTTTTGTAAGACAAGCAAATCAGTAAGTACATTGAAATAAGGAAAATTCTTGAAAAGTCAACGCTATATATTGCAATTTATTGTGATTGCTCTTAAATTAACTGCTTATCCTCTTGACTTATCTTTAACAAATATTTAATATGTTTCAACCCATGAAACCAATTATTTTGACATCTATTTTGTGTCAGATGTTAATAGTGACAGTGTATTTCAGAATTATGATATTTCAGAGAGATTAGCCCAATGTTCAAACATAAAATGTTTGGTGTGTAAACCTTTAATAATAAAACTTCTCTGTCAAGGCCCTTTAGCCCAAAAACTTATGTAAATTCATCTGTTCAGTTTAGGGATTGTCCACAACTATCTACATATTCAAAAGCCCACAAAATATAATTATTCCATTGGCAGACACCCCCTTCACAAAAAGGCCTACCTCAAAAACGTTGATTTCCTCTCCCTCTCAGACGATTTTGACTGTCATTTTCAGAAAATTCCATGAACACCCTACCAAAACCTAAGCATTGTACGGCTTTTAAAAGTGTTGATGATTACTGACAATCACTAACCTACTAACTGTTGAGACTGCTTTATACAAAAGACAAGTTACCTTGGTATGGATGGGTCCAGGTGCTATACAGTTGAACCTCAGTCCATACTTTCCCCACTCTGATGCTAGAGACCTGTGTTAATAATATATAATAATTATACTACAGCATATAATTAATAATATATATACTACAGCATATAATTAATGATATATATACTACAGCATATAATTAATGACATATATACTACAGCATATAATGACATATATACCACAGCATATAATTAATGACATATATACCACAGCATATAATTAATGACATATATACCACAGCATATAATTAATGACATATATACCACAGCATATAATTAATGACATATATACCACAGCATATAATTAATGACATATATACTACAGCATATAATTAATGACATATATACTACAGCATATAATTAATAATATATATACTACAGCATATAATTAATAATATATATACTACAGCATATAATTAATAATATATATACTACAGATATAAAGATACGATAATAGTAGCTACACCGGGATGAGTCACAGCAGTTCAAATAGATTCTTAGATAACTGTTCTCAACCCATAAAACCATAATTATGTACATTTATCATATCACATTTTTGATGATACCAGCAATGTGTTATGCATGCGAAAATAGGTATTGTCTGATTTTTCATTTATTAGCCTTAATTATCTTCTTAATGAGGCAATACACCTGCTTTCCGCCAAAGACACTATAGTTTGATTCAGACAACTTACCCCCCACAAAATTAGTCTCAACTTGTTCCATACTCAGATGGGAAGTGATTTTTGAACCTGCCAATAATTGCCAATTCGTTATTTCTGAAGACTGTCCTCAGCAAATAAAATAACGCGTCGTAACAACTCAACTTGTTAAGTATTGTATCAAGCAGTAACGAACTGTCAGATCTTTCCAAATCCAGAAATCACACCTAACAGCTTATTATTTAAAATGACTTATTCTTATTAAAATGACATAGGCAAAAAATTGAATTTCGGACCTCAAAAGCGAGGCCCCCTATATTAATATAGGCGGCCCCGCTCTCCAGCCACCTTTCGGCAAGGCCTCCTATATTAATATAGGGGGCCTCGCTTTTGAGGTCCAAAATTCAATTTTTTGCCTATGTCATTTTAATAAGAATAAGTCATTTTAAATAACAAGCTGTTACCTGCTTTATCTGAGGAACAAGTGGAGACCAATTTTATAATGATGAGTGGTTTAAAGATGTATTTGCACGCTCCTAACTATACTAATGTATAGCAGCAACTAAATGACAACGCTATTTAAACATCATCTATGCTAAACAAAGTGCAGTTGTATTCATTGACAACTTGTAAATGTGAAAACAAAAATTCTGTAAATAGGTGACCTTTGAACTAATGACGTGCCTTGAGAGCTCTCATAGCCCGCATCATGCAGTGTTATTCCCCAACGCAACCTCACGATATTTTCTTGATTAAGTTAGAGTGATTTACGGTGGATCATTTTGGACACAAAACTTTTTCTTAAAGACATTTGGCAATTTGCAACCTACTTCATATTCACATTGTCGTTGTATGTTGTGTTTCTAACTAATTTGACCAAGCAATCACAGAAATAAGGAATTAGCGTGCAAGTTCCACTTACAATCAAGAACTGTTTATATCACCGAAGGTGGGTTTATAGCCACTTTAAAAGTGATTTTCCAATAAAATGGAGATTGCCGTGACTTCCACAAACATCACATTCCGTTGCAATTAATAATCAAAGCCATAAATAAAGAACTGGGAACACTGGTAGTGAAGATAAGCAGTGTAGCCATGGTAACGAGGCCAAGGAAGTGAACTAGCAAACTCTAACGATTGAGAAAAAACAACATACAACAGGCGATTGCTATGGTAAATCCAAATCTCTAAAACAGGGCTTGGAATGACCAATGACAAAAAACGCGGAAACTTTGAAACTTTTACGGCCCAAATCATGCCCGATAACCAGCCTTGAAATGGTCAATGTGAACCTTTCCCCGACAAAAATCGGGCAGACTAAAAAAAAAAAAAACCGTTACCACCATCAGTAGCATGCGTCTGCGTCCTTTTAGCTCGCCCATCCACTCCCAACCCCCACATTTTTGGCTGCAGAGCGGTAGTATTTGTCCCCGCGCTTAACAATAACATGAGACGCCATTGAAAATCCCACCACGCTGTCCCAGATGCCCGGCAATGTTGACAATTTACGTTCCTCCGAAACATAAAGAGCAACTTCCACTTTTCGAGGTGAACGTCGTCTGCAACGCCGCGGTAAGAAAGGAATTTGCCGCGGAAATTTTATATCAAATCCGATTTTTTTACGTGGAAATATTATAAAAAAAGCGGAAAGCACATTTGAAAAAAGCGGAAATCCGCGTTTCCACGGAAAATTCTAAGCCCTGCTAAAACCAGCGTTCTTACTTCAGTGCTACAGAAGAAGTGAAGTACGTCAGAACGAATGCTGACAATCAATACAGATAAGCGCACGAATGACATCAAGGGGCTTTAGCCACATGTAGATCTCAATGATTTACACGCTACAGACTGTTGAGATTTACACATAATCCTATTATTTAATATTTCATTGTGAAAGCATTTATTCTACACGAACCAATGTTGAAATCTCTTTATGAACTTCCCATTGCCTTAAGATACACACTGATGCTATGAGAAACAGACTTGATGAAAATTACTAAAAACTACAAAAGGACTAAAAGAACAGCAACTAACTGTGTCATGGTTTCAACTCCTGACTTAGCAGCAGCACTGGGTACGACGAAGCCAGAGCCGGCTTCCGTGTACGTAGTGGTTATGGCAAGGAAGGATGCACCTGTAAAAAGCACACATTATCCGAGTTAGACTGAGTTAGTGAGTTCAGTTTGCAAATATTTTTAAGTCTGGTCAGCACGCCACCTGTTGGCCACATGGCGTGACCTAACGAATATAATATATACTCCAGAGTTCAAGGCGAGATGCTTTATGCTAAGTCTGAATGGATTTCTGTATTCTACCAGGGGTTGCGATGATTCAGTGGACTAGAGCATCTGCATGGTCAGCAGAAGGTCCCGGGTTCGAGTCCCGTTTGGGGCAGAAATCTTTTCAAACTTATATTTATTAAGTCACGTGATGTGCTCAACAGGTGGCATGCTGACCAGACTTAAAGATGTTTGCGATCTGCATGTCCACGGCGGTTTAAGATTTACATACTTATACGAGTTGAGCTTGGATATAGTGGCACTGAATACCCAACCCACTGGGCTGTGTTCTGTAGATCCAAGACATTTGCAAGAACATCTTGCGTGATCACATGCTTTACTTGTAGGACATGATGATATCTCGCAGACTTGCACGATCTTGCAGTTTTGCGAGTGTTTTGTGTCTACAGAACGATTGTCAGGTCTGCAGGTATGTAAAGCACAGGGCCTTTTAAGATTAGTATTTTCCATATTTTTCAGTACATTTTAGGGGCTCATGATTGAGAACATCCAAACAAGAGAAAAATTGTGAATAGGATATAACCTTTACTTTATTTATTTGATCTGCTGATAACAGCCACACATTCAGTTACTCAGTGATATGTCACATGACCTATCGCCAGGATTTTGACGGCTTAACTGACCAATCAGAATGCAACATTGTTGACACATATTTGTCTGCGTTTCCAAGCCGACATTTTACCCGACAAACAACACATCGTTGGTGACTTTTGACCAGGGGGCGGAGCTTGCGATTGGAGAATTAAAAAATAAAAAGTTGCCACTTGTATTAGCAAATGTTTGGACAAATACTCTAACTCTGGGTCTATGCCTTTACCTACCTTGTTCAGCCTCTATCAGTCGTTTCCCAATTTCTAGCGTAACAATAGCTGACCCGTTGAGCACAATATCCACAATAGTCCTCCAAGCATTAGGGGACAACCTTTCAGACGGCGATATAAAATTACCAGCGGCGTTATTGATAATAATGTTAGGAAGTCCAAATTCAGTCTCACACTGGTCTACCGCACTTCTGACAGACTCCAGATCTCTTACGTCTGCCGGTACTGCGAGCACCTGAATGGTAATTTAGAATTAAAAAAAGCGACTCACTACAGGCATTTAATTGTACAGGAGAATAGATGTCCATACCAGAGGTGTACAAAATTACCATATCTACCAGTGTATAAGCACACCTCCACTAACCTAACCTCATTTCTTGGAACTCCCAATTACAGGCACACTGACTTTTACTCCAGCGGATACTATCACTTTGGTACAGTAAAAATAATTCAGTTAAGGCCACCACAGGGCAGACAGGTGAAATTTTATTTTGTCAAATTTCTCAACAAAAATAACTTTCCAGGAAAATTTACTTTGCTTTAAGCATGGCTTGTATGGAGCAGATATTACAAAACAACATTTGGTAAAAATTTGAGCATTTGCAACAATGTGGTAAGCCACTGAAAAAAAGATATACGGCAATTTAGCTACAATTTTTGTATTAGACAAAGAATTTCAAAGCATTTCACGAAGTGTATGGTACTTTTCATCACTTAATAATGAGCACTTGTTGACCTCAAGATTCCGATGCCAATGTTTTGATTCATGTATTTCAACCAAACACATTTCAGCTGTTTCATGGACAGTTGACATGTGCAACTAATTGCTTCCTATTTACTAAGTTTGCAACAAATGTCGTTTGGATTGGGAAATGTAGTTTTAAACAATGGCAGTGAAAGAGTTAAACTGCAGACAAAATATGGTGAACAGGTGAAATTCTATTTTTTCAAATTTCTCAACAAAAATAACTGTTCAGGAAAATTTATTTTTCTCTTAACATGTTTTTTACGACATAATTATTACCAAATAAGCATTTGATAAAATTTTGAATATTTGCAACAATTTGGTAAAGCCTACGGAAAACAGAAATGTGGCAATTTAGCAATCACTTTTGTTCCAAATTGAAAAACTTATACAATAGAGCAGGTTTTCAACATTAAGTTTTGGCCAGTTACCTGATTCCCAGTTTGCGATGTAATTTCTTCAGCCGATTTTTCCAGGACATCAAGTTTTCTGCGAAGATAAATAATGCATTTGAGGGTGTAGCTAGTAACAATAACATACACCAACACGGCCCCACACTTCAAACTGTAACTTCATATCTTCTGCTTTCCATAAAAAAAATAAAAGGTAGGCCATTTGCACTGACTACAAATTTCCCTCGGACAGATAACTATAGGGCTTCTTCCAATTCCACTGACAATTATCTATCAATTCCAACAGAATGCTGAAAGCAATTCACAGGTGTAATTATCAGGGCTTGGAATGACCAATGACAAAAAACGCGGAAACTTTTACGGCCCGAATCATGCCCGATAATCAGCCTTGAAATGGTCAATGTGAACCTTTCCCCGACAAAAATCGGGAGGACTAAAAAAACGTTACCACCATCAGTAGCATGCGTCTGCGTCCTTTCAGCTCGCCCGTCCACTCCCAACCCACACATTTTTGGCTGCAGAGCGGTAGTATTTGTCGCCGCGCTTAACAATAACACGAGACGCCATTGAAAATCCCACCACGCTGTCCCAGATGCCCCAGCAATGTTGACAATTTACGTTCCTCCGAACATAAAGAGCAACTTCCGCTTTTCGAGGTGAACGTCGTCTGCAACACCGCGGTAAGAAAGGAATTTGCCGTGGAAATTTTATATCAAATCCGATTTTTTTTACGCGGAAATATTATAAAAAAAGCGGAAAGCACATTTGAAAAAAGCGGAAATCCGCGTTTCCGCGGAAAATTCCAAGCCCTGAATTATAACATTTCTTGATTTCAACTTTAAGCAGCCAGAAGAAAGAGATCGTTCTTCTAAATAATGTCAATGTGAGCTTCAGTTGCAAAGTGTTAAAATTGTGCCATTGCATGTACTTTGTCATTCGTCATTAACCATAAATTAATCAGATGTCAGCCTAAGTGCAGTTCTGTTTTGCTGACATGACAACCCATATTTTGAGATTCACATACTATTCAGTTTCCTTGACGAGTGTTGTTTTTCATTACCGCCTAATGAGAGGTTATTTTAAGGTCAAATGACGTAAATGTTGTACAAAGCATCAAAACATATGTGCTATACATCGACTCATTGTAATAATATTATATTTAATCGTAAGCAAAGATTGAAGTCAGCAATTTTATGTATTCCATCTACAGGACACATAACAAGAGATATCTAAAAAATTTTTTTTTTAAAATTATATAGGACCTTATTGATAAACTAAATAATTATTTTGTTTTATGCAACTTTTGATTTTTTCATAAAAATCCTAAAAGTGCTATTTCTGATAGCCCCTCTTGTAAAAGTGGATCATTTTAAAAAACAATCCGAACAGCATTTTGGAGAACAGATGCAAATCATGACTTATGGAATTTACTATCAAATAAATTTCCTGATATTGCCGAGCCACCCTGGCTCCATCAACTAACCATCGATGCATAAAGCACAGTATCTCATCAGCCATTACTGAGAAGTAATGTTCCAAAGTTTAGCCAAATTTTGACACGATTTTTCATGGGTTTACATATAACCTTAAGCGTAAGTCTTTCTTGAAGCTGTTGAACAGTACAAGCAGACGTGCCATTCTCACCTGCTGGATATAACCACTTTAGCTCCCAGCTCTGACAGTTTTGTGGCCATTCCCTTACCCAGCCCTGTACCCCCTCCAGTGATGAATGCTACCTTTCCATCAAAGGTGCCAGGAGGCAGCATGGCCCCTTGTAGTACGGGGAAGTGTTTGGATTGAGGTAGAGTCTTCTGACCTCGGACATGGCAGCAGTTCAGAGTTCTTGTCGAGGACCTCAAAATCTGAAAAATTACGTGATCAGAACAGTGTTAGATCAAATCCAGTGACCATAACTTACACCCAAGGGCATACAGTCCTCAAGACAGATACAGGAGAGTTGAACTAGGTGGCGGTTATCCGCGGTATCCTCCCCAGCCTTGTTAACATAGCAAAATCTATACTTTCACAATGAAAATTTAAATGCTAGAATTGATTTTACACTCGTTTTATAAAGAGCCCGTAAATATGGTCAGTTGCCGAATTGGGAAACCCAACGAAGGACTACTTGAAAAAGTTTGATAACAACTAGGAGTATTTGTTGCAGTTGGAAGGAATTAAAGACATCGACGGCGTCCTAAGGTGTCCATCTATGCGCAACAGGTACTTGTAGCAACAGAAATTTGATGTTTTAATCAGTGCAAGGAATAATTCGCCAAAAATCTTCCGGCATATGAAGCGCCTATAGGAGCTTCACCGTCTCGAAGGCCAGTCAAGACGGTGGCCACTGCCTAGATTAGGGTTAGAGTTCATGGTATTTAGTGTCGCTCAAACACTGACAGTTGGTGATATTGTATATACAATATGGAGGATTACTGTCAACCCCAACTCTATGTAAGTAGTGTATCTAGCGGTGTAATGTTCAGAAGGAGCCTGCTATTTTTCCTTCAAACCTTATTGCCAATATGCAGGTCTGTTTTGCTAATGTAGCAAATAAACCAATAGTGTGATGTGTTCTGATCAAGAGTTATGGTTTTTTTGCTTCGCATGTGTTTCCTATGAAGCACCAAAGGATTATTAAATGAGTACCTTTCTGCGTTTAGAAATGTGCTTAATCTACACGTACTTTTGCTTAATAATCTATGAGTACTTTTGCTTAATCTACGCATACTTTTAGTTCTTAAACGATCATCATTCTGCTCTTATTCAACGTGCACTTTTGCAAAATCTTAATACATAGTTTTACTTAATTAACACAAACTTTTAATCACTTCACATAGTCCAATCATGTCCTATTTTTACCGCGTGCGCCAGGAGCTCGAAAAGTGTTAAAAATGGTAAATAGGCGATTTGGACAACTGAAAAAAGGACTGATAAAAAAAAGTTCAGGACTTTGTTCGAGTTGAAAGGAATTAAAGACATCAAGGGCCTCCAAAGGTGTCTCTCTATGCGCAAAAGGTACTTAAAGCAGTGTGAAGGATAATTCGCCAAAAAGCTTCTTATACGAGCCTCACCGTCTTTACTGGGGCCAGTGCAGATGGCGGCACTGTCGACTGAAAGTACACTTGTTTGAAACAATTTTTGTCTCTGAGATGACCCATGTCAGCCATAAAAAAATCCTGTCCCCCAGAAGTCAAGTGTTTTCGAGGACGATATTTGTCCGCGAGAACTTGCACTATCATGTTTTCTAAAGAAGCTTTGAAGAGGCAATCCTATATCAATGACAATTACTGTTTTTACTCAGAGTTTCCCTAATGTGCCATGTGGTATTTTCAATATACTAGCCAATTTTGGGGTCTTCTGAAACACGCGTGATTATTGTAGTTATCATTCCTGCCGGGAGGTGTCGCAGGTTTATAATAGCGGTCACTCGAGAGTGCCTGCCGCAAATGAACACCTCACAAAAACAGTGAATGCATGAATAAGAAGAGCCTAATTGGTACGAGTAATATATTTTTGGAATCACCATGATCACCATGGCGAGAGGGTTCAGAAAATATTAATATCAAGTATGGTACGTTGATGGTGTCGGATTGAAAACAACAACCCGTTGTTGAACAGAACGATGATCGCTTAAGAACTAAAAGTACGCGTGCATTAAGCAAAAGTACGCCTAGATTAAGCACATTTCTACGCGCAGAAAGGCATTCGTTAAAAATCCTTTGGCGCTTCATATTTTCCTGGTTTTCTGCACGTACTCTTGAAACATTGATGAAGCCCATCAGTCTGCACAAGGGCAACTCCATCTTGAAAGCTCCCGGATGGCGGAAGCGGAAATATCAAATTAATGGCGGCCTCCTTGAGCAGCATGAAAATTTCATTGCAAAGTTTTGTGAGATTCGTCTCGAAAGGTAATGTGCATGTTTTTTATGGACAGTAAAGAAAACTATGGAAAAAATTTAATACATTAATCTTTTTAAAACGCCCCTGGATAAAAGAAGAAAAAGTAACCAGGGAACGGAGACCAAACAGAAATTAGGCTGGACAATTAGTTGAATGTTTGGCTTGGGGCCTTTGGGGGGGGGGGGTG